>JAFFST010048174.1:32469-44176 GCA_022414735.1 Noturus placidus | reverse complement strand
CTCTCTATCTCACACACACACTCTCTCTCGAGTCTGTCAACGCCACCATCGGAGGGCAGTAGAACACAGAGCATCCCTCACCGCAGCTGTACAGTTGGCACTCCCGTTCTCTGCCCAGGTCCCTCAGCGCTCAGTGGGCACCGTGATGAGAGCCGGAGCACTACAGCCTGATTTTGAGAACCAAAAAAAAAAAAAAAAAAAAAAAATCAGTGATAAGTACAGATCTAAAGACAAACTCGGGTCTTGATGCACTTTCCCAGTCTGCTGTAACAGAACAAAGACTACTCATGTATGTGGAGTAGATTATTAGGAGGGAAAGAAAGACAATCTGTAATACAGTATCTATATCTATATCTATATCTATATCTATATATCACCGTGCAGGCTCTCTCAGCTCCGAATCTTTTGGGTATAATAACATGGTAACTCAGCAATTCTTTTTTTTTCCTTCTTCATAATTTATGCAGAGGTCTTCGTTTTCCATCTGAATCTGCATTTTTATGGTATTTCCTACCGCTCCGAGTGCAATCACGATACGCTAATTTTATGACCGATTATGTTCTCCGGAATGACATTTGCAGAGATCAAAGAGCAATTTAAGCTATTACTGCATGAACATAACACAGTGGAGGTATTAGCAGTTTATGACTTCCTGCCGAATTTAATACAGACAATCTTCCTACAACTGCACAAAAATGACCTCACATGCTGCATAAAGAATCACACACACACACACACACACACACACACACACACACACACACACACACACACACAGCCCTGATCCGTGATTCAATAAGCCCTTTCTCTCTCACTCTGGCTAGACAATCAGTCGTCTTAATACCTACTCTGAAGATCCCTTCATCTGTATTGGGATGATATTCTGTCATTCCACAAATTGAGATTTAAAGCCGATTTTATCTCATTCCGAATCGTATTACTGTACACGGATAACGTCCCACAACCTCAGTCTCTGCCCCTTTATGGGATCATAATCCATATTTTATTCAGGAAATCTAATTTTGGAAAGATGTTCTATTTAGTATGCCTCATTAAGTGGGCCAATGATCCTGGTGTGCCCTTTCTTTTGTCTTTATAGGAAGGAAAAAAAAAAAAAAAAAAGTTTCAGTGTAATACACTTCTGCTGATATTCATATGCCGTGTGGTCATCTTATTTATATATTTATTACACACATAACGTCCATTTATTTATTTATTTATTTATTTATTTATTTATTTATTTATTTATTGAATGAACAACTTCATGCACTAGTGAAAAAGTGACAGAATAATAAAAAAAAATGTGTTATTTCATAATTTCCTTTAAAACACTTTATTCAGTGTTTCTTATTTATTTAAATAATTACTTATAAATAGATATATTTTAGATTCAAGGCATAACCATATCCCTAAACATTATTATTATTATTATTATTATTATTATTATTATTATTATTATTATTATTATTATTACTACAGTTGTTGTTGCTGTTGTTGTCAGCAATGATAACAACAACAACAACAATAATACTAATAATAATAATATTAATACTACTACTACTACTACTACTACTACTACTAATAATAATAATAATAATAATAATAATAATAATAATAATAATAATAATAATAATAATAATAATAATAATAATAATAATAACTTATTTTCTTATATTTATTGCCGGGTATGAGACACTTTATTCTATAAGTTTATCTGGAATTTGTCTGTAAAGAATAGATAGTAATATGTTACAGTGGAAAAGGGGGAAACAGTGAGAGAAATCATGCAGCTTGAAAAATGTAGTTTGACCAAGACCATGTTACAAATGCTTCATTACACAATGCAGTCGAGCCGTCTGAGCGTAAACTGCTAGTGAACCAGGAGAAAGACAGAAAAAATACAAGACTACAAACTTTTCTCCAAGTGAGAAATGTTGTCGTGTGTGTGTGTGTGTGTGTGTGTGTGTGTGTGTGTGTGTGTGTGTGTGTGTTTTACTGGATGGTCCTGCCTAATGTCCCGAGAGCAATGTTGCAGGCCCGATTCTCTCACTGATGTAGCCATGCACTTCTTGCTGTGAAGGAAGTCCCACAGTCCAAGAATTCACTTAGAGAAGTGGAGTGTGTGTAACCAGAGAACACGGACAGAGACTCCTGTATGAACCAGATACAAACTTTAGAGGAAGACGGGAAAATCCCCAAATCCCAGTTTGGGAATAACAAGTGGATCTGAAAAAGTGAACAACCTTATTTTTAATAAATTTCTGTTATGTATGATTTTATCTAGACCCTGTGGACATTATCTGAGGGGACGTTTCACTTCAGTTCATTCAGTTTATTCATTGGTTTCTTTGTGTATTTATTTATTCATTGCTGTATTGATTCATTGAGCACTTTCATTTGATTTACTATGCATTTATTTATTATTTGATTGCTTTTAAAATCAAGGGTCCGTCATAAAATGTCATATATAAAGTCAAATATGTGATAATGTGTATGTGTGCATGTTGAAGCTCTCGAGTAGATCACTGTAGCTAGAATATTTGATCTATTTTAAAATAATAGGGGTTTTATTTATTTATTTTGAAAGCAGTAGGAGCTGTAGAAGGCAATCTTATGAATAAATCATATGAATCAATAATATATTTTTCCCTAAAATGTTTCATTAACATAATTTCATTATTCCATTTCTTAATTTCCTTCATTTATTACTTAAAAGCGCAGTGCAATGCAAAATCTCTTCATTATATAGCCCCTTTTTTCTTTTTTTCTTTCTTTCTTTCTTTCATTCTTTCTTTCTTTCTTTCTTTCTTTCTTTCTTTATTTCTTTCTTTCTTTCTTTCTTTCCTTCTTTCCTTCTTTCTTTCTTTCTTCTAAGGAAGTTGGTCAACATTCTCACAGACATAATATGTTCATTTGTTATTGGCAGAAGATAAAAACTCAGAGACACTTTTACTTTTTATTTTTTTTTATTATAAACTATAGCTGTTTGTCATTTCAGGATATAAATCCAAGCGTGTATTGCATTTGACACATTAGGCTTAATTGAAAAAAAAAAAAAAATAAATAAATAAATAAATAAATAATAATAATAATAATAATAATAATAATAATAATATATTTATATATAGTGTCATTTTTATTTGTAATCACAAAATCTAACATAAAGGTGAACTTGTTCATATATGCTTGTCTTCCTCATATATGAAGAATGTATGAAGAAGAATGTGTTTCTTTGGTCAAATCACGTGCTAACGAGGTGCAAAGCGCCGAAAAGAAGCAAACATGGCAACGTCACCTAACACAGGCGAAGTGTTTACAAGAGCCAGAGGGCAAACAGGACCCACTATTTCCCTCCTGCTAATTGTTTGATTTCCTGTTGCCGCTTGAGAGCCAGGCGTGTGTGTGAGTGAGAGAGATAGATAGATAGAGAGAGAGAGAGGGAGAGAGAGAGAGAGAGAGATAGAGAGAGAGAGATAGATAGATAGATAGATAGATAGATAGATAGATAGATAGAGAGAGATGTAGATAGATATATAGATCGATAGATAGAGAGAGAGAGAGAGAGAGAGAGAGAGAGAAAGGGAGAGAGAGAGAGAAAGATAGATAGATAGATAGAGAGATAGCAAGAGAGATAGAGAGAGATATAGATAGATAGATAGAGAGAGAGAGAGAGAGAGATAGATAGATAGATAGATAGATAGATAGATAGATAGATAGATAGATAGATAGATAGATAGATAGATAGATAGATAGATAGATAGATAGATAGATAGATAGGAGAGGAGACAACATTTTCAAATAAATCACACATTGGTCGCCTTCATTTGTCTCCAACATACTGATTGCTTTAGGCGAGTCTCTCTCTCTCTCTCTCTCTCTCTCTCTCTCTCTCTCTCACCAACTGCTAGCATTAAAACACAACAACAAAAATAATGGATAAGGAAGAAGACGAAAGTTTTGGCTCATTGCGTACGACTTGGCCGTGAATGAACGAATGGTGAATGTGATTTTTGGGGTTTTGAGAGGGGCAATGGGAACACACTGAGCTGACTCTACCACACCATACCCCTCACACCAGGACATGGAGGCTGCCATCACTCCGTTTCCTTGGCGATATCCTCCACTCCTCTCCTCCTCCAATCCCGGGCCCCTTTTTTCCAGCAGGTGGTGCCTTTTAAAGCTGCCGTTAGTGTGATAGCATGCTGGAGACTATGCGTTTACAATGAACCTGCCAGAGAGATGGCACTACGGGCTTCATCACAGAGAACCACTGGCCCAAAAAGCTCATAAAAAACCCCTGACTTCACCTTCTTGCTCTTATCAGCTCCTAGCTCATAACCATGCAAATGGTCCTTCGTCAAAAAAAGGAAAAAAAAAAGGCGAGGAGATTGTTTTAATCGGATTATGCCTTTCACTCCCCTAACCCCCTTGCAGGGTTTTGTTTTGGTGTATGCCTTTTGGACCTTGCATGGCTTCTGCCAGAATAACGGCGGGTGGATTTTTACAGATCTGAACCTGTGAGAGAGGCTCTCAATGGGGGACCGACTCAAGCCAGGCCTCTGTCACAGCTCGGTCTTGTCTCTTTAAATTAGCCTTACAGGGAAAGAAACTAATGACAGTCAGTAGGCTTCTGTCTGCTGCTGAAATAAATGGAGGAAAAAAAAAAAAAACAAGATAGTGAGAGAATTATCTTTTATTAAAGTCACACAATCATATCATAGCAGAGCGCCAAGACAAGAGCAACATGGGCTTCTGGGCTCGTTGCCCACGTTAGCCATTAGTGAGGACAAAACAGCAATCAGTTAATGTCTAAAACAGTAAGATGGCTGGAGCAGTCGATAGTCCTGAAAACATTTCAGCACTCATCTAAGGATCTTCATCAGTTCTTTACACGTGTAATGAGTTCCACTTGCTTGGGTATTTCAAAATGACTTGAAAAGGCAAGTACCAATTCACAGAACAGAACAGGATTGGACGGCAGAAACCTACTGCAAACTATTGTCTGTAAAAACTCTAGGCTTGAAATAGGTTTGAAAAAAAATATATAGGTATAGAGAAAGTGTAGCAGCAGGATCATTGGCAAATCGTGTCTCATAGCAGCATATTAAAGTCTAGAACGTGTCACCAAAACATAGCTTGAGAACGTACCAGTGCTCACATGCATGGCTGTGGTCTCTTAAATGTCCGTTTCTTAAACGTGACGGATTCCCCTCCCATTCTCACCGCCAGCACTAATGTCAAGACCACAGCAGCCTCCAGCAGGCTACTAATCCCTCCTAATGGGGAATTGTCATCTCCAGGCTAATTTAAACCCTCCAACCACAGGGACACCTCAACCTGCAGCCTGTTAATCCCCACAGTAGCTTTCACTCTCCTCCGTCTCTTCTTCTGTTTCTCCACAGTCCCTGCATCCCTGTGATGGGCTTCAACTCAGGCCTGGGGCCTTCTACCACCACAGAACAACACCGACTTTCAATCATCTCAGCACACCCTGATCATGCCAGTCTGATTTGTGTGTAATTACATTTTTGGGACATTTTGGCTGCTGGATGCCATCTTCGCCCACAGTGGGGAGAAAAGGAAAGGCCCTGGTTTCATGTGCTGCTTCAAAAATTGCCCAGAATATGCTGCTCTGGGGAAGCGGAGACCAGAAAATCATTGTGTAAAACTTCTCATCTGTGCTAAGAGCTAAGGAAACCATACACAATGAAGAACAGCTGTAGACAGATTGCTATTTGGTAGTATATTGATACTTGATTTGTCTTGATGTCGTTTATTTAGACCACATGTTATGTTATGGTACGTCCGGTGTTTGTATCGTCTAGAGCCATTGTTCTCTCACAGTTTGTGAAGCATAGCCAGTTTTTATTCCAGTTAGACAGATTGAAATCACAAGTTATTCGATTTTTTATTGGGCTGCGAGAAATATTAGTCTAGCTGACGGCTTGTCTATATTTAAAGGGTTTCATCTAAACTTTAAAAATGTAAGTAAACAGTGTCAAACTGAATTGAACAAAACTTCTGGTGGAAATTTCAGGAATAGCTGTATTGTCGAGTCGGATGTGATATGTATTAAGGGGGTCCATGGATGTGTGTTTTTTTTTTTTTTTAATTGTAAGAAGTCCAGGGGTGCACGGTGGCTTATTGGTTAGCACGTCCGCCTCACACCTCCAGGGTCCGGGGTTCGAGTCCCGCCGGGGCCATGTGTGTGTGGAGTTTGCATGTTCTCCCCGTGTGTCGGGGGTTTCGTCCGGGTACTCCGGTTTCCTCCCCCAGTCCAAAGACATGCATGTTAGGCTGATTGGCGTGTCTAAAGTGTCCGTAGTGTATGAATGTGTGTGAGTGTGTATGTGATTGTGCCCTGCGATGGACTGGCACTCTGTCCAGGGTGTACCCCTCCTTGTGCCCGATGCTCCCTGGGATAGGCTCCAGGTTCCCCGTGACCCTGATAAAGGAGTAAGCGGTAGAAGATGGATGGATGGATGGATGTATGAAGTCCATGGTTGCAAAAAGATTAAGAACTGTTGTAAGCTGAAATGAGTACGCACTCCTTGCACATGGCCCATACACATCTAAAATTCTTGCTTGTAGCTACACACATTGTAAGTCCCCCGGTAAAAGTAGAGGAAGTAGTAAAAGCGCTCTCTTTGAGCTGCCTCTCACAATTTGAATGCTAAGACAGGTGGGTTTAATTGTGTGATGCCTAATTTGGAGCCTTTTAGCATATCCATGTGTTTGTAGCGTGCATTAACATGAGCACAGTAACAGGTGTATGCTTGTGTGCATGTGCAATTTACCCTTGCTAATTAACCCACTCTGGTGACAAGCGAACGAGAGAGAGTAAGAAAAAATAAAAAATAAAATCTTATCATCCAATCAAAAATCAGGTGTGTTTCCCCCCTCCCGTCTTCCTGAATGTTCGAAATAAACCATCAACCAGCTGGCCAAAGGAAAGCGGGGAAAAAATGTCCTGTTTACTTTATCTTTGGTATTTGCCTCAATGGTAACATCTAAGCAGATGAGCTCGGAAGCTCTGGTATGAAGCAGAATGATAACAGGACACATGTGGTATAGGATAATTAAAACAGCCCTGATGCGTTATTCTTCCAGAATAACGATCCTGAAATATTGTGTGTCAGATGTTTGACCATCGACGATGGAATCCCAGCGTGGCTGATCACAGTATGTGCGTATTTTGGCACTGAGGTGTTTTCTTTTTTATTTTTTTTTTTTCTTTTTAAAAGCTTTTTTAAAGCTAGACTCCGGCTTCCTCGGGGTGAGAGCTAAATGCATTAATGCTGCTGAAAGGGGGACCGAAATCTCTGCAAGGGGATTGGATCTTTTCAAGCAGAGCAGCTGATTACAAGCATTCATATTGTGTGAAACATAGCCTGAGTTCAGCAGGCCACTGTATATAAAACACCGGATTTCATGCACTCCTTCTACAAGTGAAGCTGTAAAATAAGAATTGGGAGAACGGGAATAAATTGAATAGTTGGGGAAGGAAGGAGGAATCTTCCTTCCACCAAGTGGATCAAAGTGATCAGGATACTGTTATGACCTTGACTATCATTACATAGTGCTGTGTGTTCTATCACCGTTGGTGTGATGATGGGGATTGCTTAAGCTTGAGGACATATGGCAAAAGGACAACACTGGAGATCCTACACAAAATACCGGCTTTGATCGAAAATCCCTCAGTTTGCTCTCTTTCACTCGCAATTTGAATACCATACCGGAAGCGTCCATTACCATCTGCCAAAGAGGAGCCTAGACGCATCGACAGTCCGAGAGTGCTCCAACAATAGCCCCTTCAGCTGAAGATCACTGACAAAGGGATTAACTAATTCAATTAACGAACCAAAGTACTTTATAACTGTTAATTATGTGGCTCCAAGGACCGCTGTAGGGCCACCCGTCCCCTTTGTGCTGAGAGGAGCTCATCTGTCCTAATTGACCTCTGGGGAGCGTTCAGGGGGAGAGAGATGTCTTACGCGAGCCCACAGCTTGTACAAACAAACTGACAATTCACTTTGGGCTGGAGTGACACTCTGTGTAGCTGTTACACAAACCACAATGACCTTGAAAGAACCACCAAAGAAAAGGCGTCTCTCAGTTTCTTTCTCTCGCTTGCTTGCTGTCTTACTTTCAGAAGCTGAGTGCAAAGCCTAAAAGAGCCTGAATAGTTGCAGAAGTTGGAGCAGATGTTTGCGTTCGTCTTTTGATTAGTGGTAAGTCAATAGCTATTAAAGTTCTTCAGTCTGGTCACTGTAAACATCCCGAGCGTCTAGAACTTTTAAGTTCCAGATATCTTTTATACATTTTTAGCAATTCATGTGTCATCATAATCTCAGATCTGACTGCATATTATGACTCATTTCGCAAAGAATCCTTAAACATCTTAAAAAGGCTCTTTTTCCTTTATCAAAATGGTCGGCCAATAATTGTCTGTATTAACGCACTATAGTATTCGTCCACACAATAGTGGGAGGGTGTGTGTAAATTGGGATTTGGCCGTAGCCTACATCCTCTTCAGTCCTATGCATGTTTTCTCCACCCAACAAGAGTCCCAGACAGTGTCCCTCTGAACGCGTGGCCAATTCCGTTATTAATAGCCCTTCTTCCAGTGAATGGGGACTGCGTCTGACCTGCCTCCCCATCCATACGTGCCCAGGCTTCACTCAGCTTTTCCCACTCTCCCTTTAACCCTTTCTCTCCGTATCCATGCCTGAGTCTCTGGAGTTTGGCAGAGCCATGGAGGCCTCTAATGACCTGTTCCACAGGCCATCCATCAGCTGGCAATTACAACATCTGTCGCCATCACAAAAAAGGGCCACAAAGATGGCTCGGGCAACTGTCTCTTTTAGAGCTTCCTTTATTCACTGGCCGGATCCCCCTCTATTATGTCTGGAGGTAAAAAGAGGGGGAGACACAAACACACAGTTACTTTGTGTGGCGAAAGGGCCAGCCGCACAACACAGACAGGCATGCTGACAGCAAACACAAACATGACTAAACAAATGGTTCACGCCTACCTCTTTAGATTTCCATTCGAATGCATTCTGTGACTCTGAGAAAGTGCTCTGTCTTCCGAGAGCCGAGAGGACCTGACCAGCTGCCATCGGCCCTCCTCGCTACAAAGAAACCTTTTCATGCCTGAACAATGAGAAGCTCCCTCGCTTTATCCTTCTAAGTTTGCTTTGCGCCATGTATTAACTTGCCGAATGCCTATAGACTCTCAAGCTTATTTGATTAACAACTTGTGCCGGAGTCATTTAAATTCAAACCTTTATGCAATCAAGTATACGTACAAATGCATCACTAAGACAAAGGTTATCTGCCTAACAGGCATTCGGCATGTTGGGATTTCTTAATTCACTCTCATGCTGCAGAGTCACAATTTACCTCTGTTTTGGAGTGGCTGCACTTGCAGATGATGCTTTTCGGCATCTTTTCTGTCTCACAGTAGGAGGACAGTGTGGGACCGGGCCCCATCTCTCTCTCTCTCTCTCTCTCTCTCTCTCTCTCTCTTTTAAATGGGGGAAGGGGGGACGGATAGATGGCATGACATCACGGGTAGAGGCAGCCGTACACACTGCAAAGGTCAGGCAGCCCATTGATCCGGGGGCCCCCGCTAGAAAACCAGCGCATTATGGGCCCTCTCCACACACACTGAGACATAGAGGTGGCCCACAGACGCGGCCTTGTTGACTCGCCATTCAGAGCCAGCCAATCAGCGAATTTACGCTTTGATGTGCGGCCGAGAAATAAAACCCTTTGGAGTACTGACCTTTATCGACGGATGGATTAAAATCCATCACAACCACCACCCCCCCATCCTTTCTTTTGCCTTTTCTTTTTTTTTCTTTTTCACGATCACAAATCTAAGTTACAGTGTTGCCAGGTTCCCCTGTTAGTGCTAAGAAAAGCTTTTTTTCCCTCCTTTCCTCTTTCCATCACTCACTACTCAATGTTGGCATTTTGTGTCAGGTTGCTAATAAGAAACAGTTTTTTTTTTTCTTTTTTTCTTTTACTACAGTTGCTGTGTCCTGGCTCAAACCATCTGCTGAACTTAACAAAGATCTATTTCTATCCAGAATTAGATTCATTTCTCACTTCTCAGCTGAATTTTACAACCAGGGCTTGACATTGTAATAAAAA
Organism: Noturus placidus; assembly: GCA_022414735.1. Lineage (NCBI taxonomy): Eukaryota > Metazoa > Chordata > Actinopteri > Siluriformes > Ictaluridae > Noturus > Noturus placidus. The sequence goes on along the minus strand of JAFFST010048174.1, from coordinate 34,015 downwards.
TGTACAGTAATTTTCTGTCATGGTAAAGAAATCAGGGCCAACTCCCTTACAAGCCTATCAATATTTTGGTACGATTCATGATGGATAATCAATTGACCGCGATGAAACAAAATGTCTCAAGTCATTTAGTCTCAAGTGATTAATATCCGAGTAACTTTCCACACAGCATGCCACTTTTGTGTGGAATATCTATCAATTCACAATGGCGTAACTGTAGAAAAAAAAACAAATATAAAAAAAAAATAAATAAATAAAAATTCCAATTTGGCTTACTAAAAAGATTGACACAGTAATTTGACTCTGCCTTTAAAGAAATGTTTGAAACTCTTTTTACATCTGACATGTTTGACATAATTACCTATTTAGAAAAAAAAAAGAAAAATCCACAGGACTTGTAGAGCTGTTGCATTTGCATAAAAATAATTCAAATATATTTGCAGATGGGGCGCACGGTGGCTTAGTGGTTAGCACGTCTGCCTCACACCTCCAGGGTCCGGGGTTCGAGTCCCACCAGGGCCATGTGTGTGCGGAGTTTGCATGTTCTCCCCGTGTGTCGGGGGTTTCCTCCGGGTACTCCGGTTTCCTCCTCCAGTCCAAACACATGCATGGTAGGCTGATTGGCGTGTCTGTAGTGTGTGAGTGTGTATGTGATTGTGCCCTGTGATGGACTGGCACCCTGTCCAGGGTGTACCTGGTGTGTATCTGGTGTACCAGGGTGTACCACATCTTGTGCCTGATGCTCCCTGGGATAGACTCCACGGTTCCCCGTGACCCTGAAAAGGAGTAAGCGGTTGAAGATCTATGGATGGATGGACATTTGCAGATTTGCAAACTTTTACAGCAACAAAATCATCAACAGAAACGGACCACATACTGTATATAAAGTGCATTATTATTACAATCACAGAACTATACTTCTTTGTAGGTGGCTTTGCAAAGATGTTGATTAGCCTGTGATTTATTTTCTAATATGGAAATGCAAAGACTTCACTTAGTAACACAAAGTAAAATAAAATAAATGGTAAATGGCGCACTTATATAGCGCTTTTTTTTATCCAAAGCACTTGGATCCAAAGCGCTTTACACTGTGTCTCATTCACCCATTCACACACACACTCACACACCAATGGTAGCAGAGCTGCCATGCAAGGCGCTAACTTGCAAAGTAGATAATCTTCCATTTTTTTTCTTATTCAAAATTGCTAAAATAATTAGAAACCATGGGAATGCTTTCTACGAACGCCCCATCTACTGTCTAATAATCCATTAACATGTTCATAACGTGTTCTGATGCATTTATACGACTTTATAATGTATATTGTTAGAATTATTGCTAAAACTGAATGACTCTTAATATACATTATTAACATTTGTTATAATTGTGAAACTTATAGCAAATAAACTGTTTTTAACTTTGAATAGTGTATGATTCCGTGTATATTACTCTATGTCTGTTAATAACTGCTCTAATTCGATTGTATATTATCTCTATAAATATCTACAGAGAAATTTGGCTTTGATACTATTATGAAAAATGTTATATATA
>JAFFST010048174.1:0-12164 GCA_022414735.1 Noturus placidus | reverse complement strand
TTCCCCGTGACCCTGATAAAGGAGTAAACGGTAGAGGATGAATGGATGGATACGTATGTATATATAATATATGATGTGTGGACATTCATAGTGTGGCACTCGTGCTAACCATGCTAGCCTAACTGCTACCCACATGCATCTCTCTTTAGATGAAGTAAATGTCCATCTTTAGGTTAAGGAAAGGGAAACGTAATAAAACACACATGCAAACACAGAAACATGTGCTCAGATAGTTATATTGGAGTAACCTTTAGCCAAGCACTGATATTTCACACACAGGTTCCCCTGCTTGCTTGCTGCTTGTTAGCTATAGGTGTCCTCCATCAGGCAGCATCATTTAGTCGCTGAATAAACATCAGTCACAGCTAAATAGGACAAAGAGATCAATCTAAATATAACCTTTTCACTGTGTGTGTGTGTGTGTGTGTGTGTGTGTGTGTGTGTGTGTGTGTATATATAATAAAGGCTTGGGTGAAGGGTTGTCTTTGAGGCTAATGCTGAGGATAAACTGTTACTCAGTGCTGCTGTCAGCTGTCGTACTCACACTTTTTCCCCATGAGTCCCACTTCTAGGATTTTTGAGAAGATGTGCCACGTATTGCCTATTACTAAAAAAAACACTTAACAAATGAAAACAACATGAAACCAAGTCTTATTGCACAGAACAAGGAGGTGTTAATTGCACTGAATTGTAAAAAAATAAATAAATAAATACATAATGATCAGATATAATATTAAATCCAACTGTCTAATATTGTGTAGATCCCCCTTGTGTTGCCAAAACAGCTATGAACAGTCGAGACGTGAACTCCACAAGACCTCTGAAGGTGTGCTGTGGTATCTGACACCATGGCGTTAGCAGCAGATCCTTTAAGTCCTGTAAGTTGCAAGGTCGGGCCTCCATGGATCAGACTTGTTTGTCCAGAACATCCCACAGATGCTCGGTCGGATTGAGATCTTGGGAATCTGAAGGCAGAGTCAACACCTTTATCATGTTCCTCAAACCATTCCTCTTTGTCATGAACTGTTTGTCATGTTCCTCGAAGCGCTCGTCTTTGTCATGAACTGTTTGTCATGTTCCTCGAACCGTTCCTCTTTGTCATGAACTGTTTGTCATGTTCCTCGAACCGTTCCTGAACAATGTTTGCAGTGCGGCGGTGCGCATTATCCTGCTGAAAGAGGCCACTGCTGTTAGGGAATACTGTTACCATGAAGGGAACACAACAGTGGTACACTAGGTGATATATTTTAAAGGAACATCCAATTGAATGCCAGAACCCAAGGTATCCTAGGAGAACATTCCCCAGAGCATCAAACCTCCTCCACCGGCTCGCCTTCTTCTCATCCTGCATCCTGGTCCTATCCCAGAGATACCCTTCCCAGTCATCTAGACATCCTAATTTGGACCTTGTCAAAGTCACTCAGATCCTTACACGTGCACATTTTTCTTGTTTCCAACACATCAACTTTGAGAACTGACCAATCACTTACTGCCTAATAAATCCCATGCCTTGACAGGTGTCGTCGTAGCGAGATAATCAATGTCCTTCACTTCACCTGACAGTGGATTTAATATTATGGCTGATTTGATGTACCTTGTTAAACCATGAATGGTTTATGACCATCGCAGGAAAGCAAAGCAAAGAAAATGTTTCGAATCAGTGTCTAGTAATAAAGACCTTTAAAATGTTTTGTAAATTGTTAGACGTGAAACTTCCTTGTAGAAGGAATAAAAGAGTTTGCCCTTTTTTCAGCTGAAAATTTTCAGTGGCCTTCCAAATAAATATAGGTAAGTGATGTTAAGCATATACTTATTTAATGCTAGTTTAATGATATCTATTCACCGTGACAGAAAGCATGGGGCTGTGTCAGCTCATCTTTCAAACAGACAGCTCAAAACACGTACACAACTGTCAATCATTCTGGACTCGAGGGAAAAAACAATTTCTCTTTGATACATCTTTACATGCAGAGCTCTTACCCAAAATGTACTGAAAGGGTCATTTATTTATTTATTTATTTATTTTTCCCATCTCGCCCATTTGAGTATATCCATCCATCAATCCATCCATCTTCAACCGCTGTAATCTGGAGCCTATCCAAGGGAGCATCGGGCACAAGGTGGGGTACACCCTGGACAGGGTGCCAGTCCATCACAGAGCACAATCACACACACACCCATTCATACACACGCCTATATATATATATATATATATATATATATATATATATATACATATTACATTTACATTTATTCATTTAGCAGGCGCTTTTATCCAAAGCGACTTACAAATGAGACACACTCACACACCAATGGTAGCAGAGCTGCATGCAAGGTGCTAGCTTGCATTGGGGCCAACTTAGGGTTCAGTGTCTTGCCCAAGGACACTTCGGCATGGGATCACCCGGGCCGGGATTCGAACCGCCAACCCCACGATTAGTGGATTAGTGGACAACCCGCTCTACCGACTGAGCCACAGCCGCCCATAGCCACAGACGCATGTATATATGTCACATGACAGTAATGTCATGGCAGCATCCATCCATTCTCTGTCCCAGTTATCCTACACAGGGTTGCAGGGAGACTGGAGCCTGTACCAGGAAACAAGGCAGGGGACACCCTGGATGGGGTGCCAACCCATCGCAGGGCACAAACACACTCTGATTCACACACTACAGACAATTTAGACATGCATGCAGCCTACAATGAAGGTCTTTAGACTGTAGGAAGAAACCAGAGTACCCGGAGGAAACCCCCAAAGCACAGGGAGAACACGCAAACTCTGCGAACACCGTGCGGAGGCAAGATTCAAATCTCCAACCCCTGAGGTGCAAGGCAATTGTGACAAATCTACAAAGCTCTCACGAAACTCTCTACAATACACAGTCTCATATAGCTCTGATCAGAGTATATTATAGGTATAAATGAGAGATTTCCATGAATAAAATATATGACGCTCAGTTTATGGCATCCACATTGTCTTATTTACTGAAAACTAATAACATTAAAATTATTATTTTTTTCTCTTTTGTGGATCCAAGACCAACAGCACCACCAATAGTAGTCAGTAAACATACACAAAATGGTATGAAGTTAAGGCTGGGGCTCATTTCTTTCTAGCATAGACTGTAGCACAGACTATAAAGTTTAAACACTTTCGGAGGAGAATGAAAGTGCTGGTGTCATGTATATCACTGATGGAACTCTGGATTGCACTTCCCAGCAGCCACTGCACCTCACTGCATCACTATCACATGACCACCTGAATCACGTTCATGTTAATGAGCACTTATGTGTATATAGCCACAGTTTCCACTGCATTCCTTGTCTTGCATTTGTCCTTCTTTGCCGTTGTCTCTGTGACTGTGTTTACCGTCTTTGTTTTATGTTTATTCCTGGCGTTAGTGTTTTTGCCACTAGTTCTAAGTTCCTGATTTGTGTTTGGTGGTGTTTGTAATAAAGCTATCTGCATCCAAATCAGCCTCCATATCATGACAGCTGGCTAACAGCAAGCACAGATTTTCAATTTACCATGCTTGCTACTTAGAACAAACGTAATATGATTGCGGATTTGAAACCCTTCCGTCCTGAACTTTAATTAACTCAAAAAAGTGATGTTTCAGTTGTTCATTCTTCTCGAATGACTAATTCAGAAGACATAGATTAGCTTACGAGTTACGATTATCTGTTGAGAAGGTCTAAATGAGCTTTTTAGCATTGTTATTTGATTAAGATGAAAACATCCTCCATTGTTCTGATTAAAAAATAAAAATATGTACCTCCAGGGTCCGGGGTTCGAGTCCCGCCAGGGCCATGTGTGTGTGGAGTGCATGTTTTCCCCGTGCTGCGGGGGTTTCCTCCGGGTACTCCGGTTTCCTCCGGATTGGCGTGTCCAAGGTGTCCGTAGTGTATGAATGTGTGTGTGAGTGTGTATGTGATTGTGCCCTGTGATGGACTGGCACCCTGTCCAGGGTGTACCCCACCTTGTGCCCGATGCTCCCTGGGATAGGCTCCAGGTTTCCCATGACCCTGAAAAGGAGTAAGCGGTAGAGGATGGATGGATGGATGGAATTTAGCTCCAGAACCTGTGTGCTAAAATAGCTAAAGATCTAAAGTTTAGTATTTAACAAATTAGTTGTGGTTGTGGTCTATTCTCACGGGTTTGATTACTGTTAAATAAATCGCTGTGAATATGAGGTACAAATTCCACTGGCACAAATCGCAAGCTAGGAGCAGCTAACTAGCTAGTTAGCATGGAACTAGCTGACCAGTAGTTAATTACTGAAAACAGCTGTTTGTTCACAGGCTCGATCGGACATGAGATTCACTTCCTGTTCTGTGTATTAAAGGCATTTTAAATACAGAATGTTAATACTAAGCCATCACCTTAGGCTATCGAGTCATGTGAGAAAATGAACCAATGCCGAATCAGGTAAGTAGATAATGCACAGCGTGGCATGATGAAAAATAAAACAAAGTTGAAATTAGTCACTAATCATCACTTCAGACATGTTTGTCTGTAATGATATTTCGAGCTGAACCATAAATATAAGTCCATTTTTACACAAATAACAAAATAGCATGAGACAACTACATGGCATCCATCTTAGCGCTCTTGCTCATCTAATGAGGGTACGGAAAGAGCACAGGGATATTCTGATGTGTAGTGATGTCAGTATATGCAAAAAGGCAGAAAGAAAAAAACAAAAAACCTCCTATAACTTCTTATAAAAGTTACTTATTTATTATTATTATTATTATTATTATTATTATTATTATTATTATTATTATTATTATTATTCATCCATCCATCCATCCATCCTCAACCGCTTATCCGTAATCAGGTCGCGGGGGTAGCAGCTCCAGCAAGGAACCCCAATCTTCCTTTTCCTGAGCAACATTAACCAGCTCTGACTGGGGGTTCCCGAGGCGTTCCCAGGTCACTGTGTAAAATTTAGTCTTTCCACCTAGCCCTGGGTCTTCCCCGAGGTCTCCGCCCAGTTGGATGTGCCTGGAATACCTCCCTAGGCAGGCGCCCAGGGGGCATCCTTACCAGGTGCCTGAACCACCTCAACTGACTTCTTTCAATGCAAAGGAGCAGCGGCTTTACTCTGAGTTCCTCTCGGATAGCCGAGCTTCTCACCCTATCCCTAAGGAAGAGGCCAGCCATCAATAGTATTATTATTATTATTATTATTATTATTATTATTATTATTATTATTATTATTATTTATTTTTTATTTTTTTACAATAACATGTTTCATTAATGTTGAAATTCCAAGTAGCTGACTAGCTATCTGGGAACAGTTGCATTTCGAAATCGCATATTCATGTACATTCACAGATCTTGGCATTTATTAATGATGAGGGAAAATGTATATAAATATTCTTATGCAACTTGTACCAGTTTATTGGGTTTAAAAAAAAAAAAAAAAAGGCTCCCACTTGGGAAACAATTTATTATCCTACATAATGAATTATAGGATCAGATCATTATAGCCAGATCATCATTTATGTCTTAGCACCTACTGTTCATATCATTCACTGCAATCTGTTGGGTTCAGTGCTAAACATCAGTGCTAAGTGTGTTATTCTGTCCATCAGGAAAGATTCAGTCGTCAGTACATTGGGTATCTCTTCTTCATGTTGTGTATCTGGCTTTGCTCTGTACTATCTGTGCTTTATTATCTACAATCGAGATTCAGTGCTGTCTCTCTATGCATCACACCAAAGGCACGAGAGAATAAGTGAAGGTCGTGGTTAGGGTTGGTGTGGGTGAGGTTAGCGTTCTCTCTTTTTCTCGTGACTCAATCTAATCACCATCCTCGGTCGCTGAAATTCAGACCAATTTGTCATGAGATTTAGTTAGGAGCTGTGAAGTGTCAGGGCTCTCTTCATTCATTAGTCAGAAAGATACACACGGCTGCCATTACAGGCCATACGAGACTCACACAAGCATTAAATCCACTATCAAGACCTTCTCGCCGTAACTGTTCAAATGCTTTATAAGTGAATGCTTTGGTGATTGTATTTGATTCTAATGTTTGAAAATGGAAATCTCCATGGAGACAAAATAAGCTCAGTGTAATATTTTGCTCACTGTAATCTATGCTCAGTCAAGGAATGACCCTTTTGTGAAAGATTTGCATCTCTGCTTTCTAATACCAAGATGCAGATAGAGGTGGAGATGCAGAGAGCTGCGGCTTAACCTCAATCTTAAACTTCATTTTAAGCACAAATCACAAGCCAGTTAAAGTTGGGAGGATCATCTGGAACATTGCAATACACTACAAAGTGTAATATTTCTCAGTATTACCCTTTAACACTCTCTGAATTAATAACCTTCGTATTCTAGTTCTATAATGGGGTTGGTATTGTAGTTTATATGTGGATTGGATGTACACCCACTAATCCTGTGTTATGGTTTTGTTGTCTTTATAGAAAATCTAGGAATAAGGAAAAATCTCATTGGGATGGAATAAGAAATAAACACTCAGATGAACCAACAGCAGCATGGATATGGCAGTTAAATAATGAGTAATTTAGAGAATTAATACAATACATTGTTTATTTTTCATGCTGTTTAATATAGAATTTTCATTTAAATATAATCTACATCATAGTTTCTATTTTGTAACATGATTTAGTATAATAATAATAATAATAATAATAATAATAATAATAATAATAATAATAATAATAATAATAATAATAATAATAATAGTAGCAGTAGTAGTAATGGTTGATGTTCTTGTTGTTGGTGGTAATTATAAATGTATTTATTTATTTATTTATTTATTTATTTATTTGTCTATTTATTTGATTTATTTATTACAAGCATATGTTTACACACTTATGTAGAAAGGGTTAAGACAATTAGAGAGATTTAATAAAAAATAAAATAAATAGAGATATACATAGCTAAACATTTTTCTTCCTTGTTAATACATATTTATGAATAACATTTAATCTACAATATATTTAGGATTTTGCATCATTATTTGTATTTTATGGACATGATTTAGTATTTTCATCATAAAAAAATAAAACAAAAAAGATCTCCTACCTTTATTTCATTATTATTATTATTATTATTATTATTATTATATAGTGTCATTTGATTTTATAATCAAAATAATGAACTATGTGAAAAAACATTCAGGGAGTCGAATTGCTTTAAAAAATAAAATAAATAGCAGCATAAAGAAAGTAATGTTATTTGTTTTTTTAAAGCTATATTCAGTGTAACTATTTTAGATTGATTGGAAGTCAGTGCATTAGGACACCCATAGCGTAAGGTCCATTGTAATAAATTAAATTACTTTATTGAAGAGCAGCATGGTGTTGTATATCAATAGCACGTAATCACTTCAGCCAGAGAAGCGAAAAAGCATCAGATGTTTTTGTCCTTCTTTCATTTTTTTGGGTAATGAATCAACAATGTTTCTCTTTATTATGATTTCGACTCCCCATGTCATATGAGGCTACGCATAAATCGACTGATTTTTTTATGGGGAAACTGATGTATTTCTAATTTATCATCTTCTGCCACAGGCGTTCCTTTTCCCAGACTGGGAGAATTTGAAAAGCCGGACACAAAGAGGACTATGGGAACTTTGCCCGCTCAGTCAATCAGACAGACACCCCATAGTGACCAAACACACAGATGTTGTTTTCTTTGAAACGTTCAAACAAGTCCCCTTTTTTCAGCATGTGATAACCATGTAAATAAATTTACTCAGTATTTTGTGTTCGCTGTTTGTTTTTCGTCACGTATCAGAGATTATATTGTGTGTGTGTGTGTGTGTGTGTGTGTGTGTGTGTGTGTGTGTGTGTGTGTGTGACTCCCAACTATCAATGAAAGAGTGAGATGAAACTTCAAAAGGTGTGGAGGAGAAGCGAGAGATGGAGACAGGGATGGAGATGGGGGTTGTGCTCTGTCTGAGTATGAGACATGGCTCAACTGCCCAGATGAATAAAGCTGCAGGGGGACAAGAGAGTTAAAACTGTGGAGCAGCTTCAGCATGGAACATCAAAGCTCCATAGATATCACACACACACACACACACACACACACACACACACACACACTGATTCATGCAATCTTTATTGTATAGACCTATATTACCTTCTAACCACATGTTTTATGCTATGACTTCCCAGATTGTTTTACTATAAGTGATGAGGTTTTCTTATCTTGCAGTTCTCTTTTTGACCATTAGAGGACGTTCAATAGCAACAGAGAAATCAGTCTCAGTAGAGATTCAACACACACACACACACACACACACACACACACACACACACACACACACACACAAACACACACAGAAGAAGAAGTGAAAAGCCGACCCTGGAAATGGATGGGTTGTATGGCCTTTTTAAACATGCAACACTGAACATAATGGTAAAAGAGAGAGAGAGAGAGAGAGAGAGAGAGAGAGAGAGAGAGAGAAAGAGAGAGAGAGATGACTCGTTTGGATGTTTCAAGTTATGTTTTTTCTCAATATCTCTAAGAATTATCTTTGTTTGCCATCGCTCAGTTTCATTGTGCGTTCCTTTGGCCAAACTGCCAGTCCCAAGCAAAGGCTGTATATCAATAATAAATGCTTCATATTTTTTCCATCTTGAAATAAAGAAGGCAAACACATTTAACAGTGTTAGTTTCATTGTACTGCGATTCTTTGGCTTTTCTGAGGCATCAATTGCCAATTTTACTGCCAAGAACACAATTTAAATCACCTTCACGTGTCTGAATAAGATGTATGGCTAGGGTAAGTCAAAGCTAGATTGATCTGGTAAAGGGCACTACTTGCCTATTCTAATCACATTAGCCGGCCATTACTCATTTATCCACTAATTCATTACTCGATTTGTCTCCATGAATATTTAACAATGTCTTGACATCTTTATGGACTGCTTGTTCTGCCGTGCAATTAGAAAGAGAACTGTCTTTCAGTGGCCACATGCTTGCCATCAAAAGGCAAATTTATGGATGGATTGTAGCAAAGGTCACATGATTCTGCTAGGCTTTTTTTCTTTGCTTTTTCTTTTTTTTTTAATTCCTTAATTTTCTTCTCCAATGATCATTTTGGATAAATTCAGATATTTTGCTTATCCAATGATTGACAGTCTGAGATCCAACAATAATCTATTGCATTTATATTCCTCATCATTCATTTCTCGTCCTATTGGCGGACACCGAGTGTGTACTTTGCTGAAAGAATTGCACTGCATCCGGCTAGCTGCCTGGTGGAAACCACCAAGCCACAGGACTATAAACACTCACACCAGCATCACATGGCAGACACCATGGGAGACAGGAATAAAGACAAAGACACAACCACATTTGGCCAAAGCGTTTGGTCCAGCTCGATGTACTCGATAATAAGGAGATCTGTATTAGAGAAAATGAAGATGGGAGAAAGATGAAAGGGTGTGATAAGGATTTAAAGGCAATTGCGTCACAGTGGCCAACATCTTCACCGATCAATCCCCAAGATCAAAAGAGTGAGGATTAAGGACATGTTAGAAAGTCCAAACCACATGAATTAATAAAAGAATCCCTGACTGATGTGACTTGAGTATTTTTTTGTGATTGTAGCAGCCGAAAATGCTTGATTTTGCTGCAATTAAAAAAAAAAAAATTTTGCCCTTTTTTGCGGAAAACTCAGTGAATTGTTGAAATTACAATTGCACAAAATTGCTTTGCACAGTCCAGGGTGTACCCCGCCTTGTGCCCGATGCTCCCTGGGGTAGGCTCCAGGTTTCCCCGTGACCCTGAAAAGGATTAAGCGGTTGAAGATGGATGGATGGATGGATGGATGGATGGATGGTCTTTCACAGTAATTGTTCACTTTCACTTTGTTTGTAAATGAGACTTTTTGGCTGTACTCATGTCCGATGCACGTGAACTGAAGAGGGCTTTGGCTAAATCTACATTGTGACACATTTGGAGAAATGTGTTTGGATAACACTGATTTCATTCCAATTACGTTGTAAGAAAGAGAATGAAGGCAGCACTGCGGTGCATCAGGTTGCATTGTTGCCTTACAGTACAGTGAGTTTCCTCCTGCTTCTCCAGTTTTCTTCCCAGCTCACAGAGGATATGGAGTGTATCCCAGGAACACTGTGCATAAGCTTGGAATACACCCTGAATGGGATACCATTCCTTGAACCCAGAGTGTTCTCCCCATGCTTCACGGGTTTTCTCCGAGTACTCTGGTTTCCTCCCCCATTCCGAAATCCTGCGTTATAGGCTGATTGGCATTTCCAAATTGTCTGTCGTGTGTGAATGGTTCTGTGAGCGTGTGTGCGATTGGCATGGCAGGGTGTCCCCCACCTTGTGCCCTAGAGTTCCCTTGGATAGACTCTATTCTTCCCCTCAACTGTGTCTAGGATAAGTAGGAAAATGGAATAAAAGGCAACAAAACACTTTTGGCTTTGTATCTTTCCATATAACACAAGTAGGATGGATTTTTACAATGTGAGTCTGTCTTGCCCTGAGTAGACACCTATTGAGTCTTTTAATTTTTTGGTGACACATTTTCTTAAACTAGTCCTTTAAAGATCATCTCAGCAATTCAAAACAACAGATAATCAACATCAAATTAAACAGCAGCGGATTCAAATTGGCCATGTCTGTTTGTTCACTCACTCTTCGAGATTAAATCATCTGCTTGCCAATTATAATCAAAACACCTCTTTTATATTATTTATATTCATCTCTTTGTACCTTTCCTTCTCATCAAGAAAACTGGCTATTGACCTAATATACATAACATTGTCATATACTGTAATCAAGGGTGGACAGTTTAGTAGTAGTAGTGGGACAAGCTGTTGTGTCTGGACTATTAGTTTGTATTCATAATTGCCCAGAGGACAAGATTTGACAACCAGAAAAAGAAATAAACCCTACTACTTATTGTTGTCATTGTTGACAAAGTTGTCATTGTTTGTGTCTTTGTGGTTAGCACTGTCGCCTCACGCCTCTGGGGTTGGGGGTTCAAATCCTGCCTCCGCCCTGTGTTCATGGAGTTTCCATGTTGTCCCTGTGCTTCAGGAGTTTTCCTCCCTCAGTCCAAAGACTGTAGGCAAATCATTGTGTAGTGTGTGATTGTGCCCGTTGATGGGTTGGCACCCCAACCAGGGTATCCCTGCCTTGTGCCCCGAGTTCCATGTGATAGGCTCCCGGTTCCCCAGTGGACCTGCATAGGATAAGCAGTAAAAATGGGTGAGTGGATGGACAATTTTTGCTGTAATCTGTACTACACCAGTGTGTTTTCCTAGCTGTCAGAGGGACAGTTTTTACTAGGCGGATTGGTAGGCTGATTGGCGTGTCTAAAGTGTCCGTAGTGTATGAATGGGTGTGTGAGTGTGTATGTGATTGTGCCCTGCGTTGGACTGGCACCCTGTCCAGGGTGTACCCCGCCTTCTGCCTGATGCCCCCTGGAATAGGCTCCAGGTTCCCCCGTGACCCTGAAAAGGAGTAAGCGGTTGAAGATGGATGGATGGATGGATGGATGGATTACTTAGCGTACATTAATGACAGATATGTTCAGAATCATACAGGTTTGTGTAAATTCTGACGAAACTGAGATTTTTTGTGTAAAATGAGACACAAAGCTGTCATATAACTCTCATGCTTACTAAATGCACTCACCTTGCACTTAGACATATTGTGCATTTGTATTAAACGGGATATGAAAGTGTTTGCATGAACGTTTAAACAAAACGTGGTATTAATGAAAAACCCGTAATTGAGAGGATTATGAGTGTGTAAATGTACGCATAATAAGACTAACCAATGTAAACATCGATGGATCAGCTTCCAATCTTTTCATTTCAATGAGTTGCTGAATATTTATAATAAGTTCACGCTGTCAAGTTGCTTATTTATTTCAAACACACATGCAAATATTACTGGAAGAGTTAGAACATGATGTACTTAGGTCGGAGGTCTTCAACAGGGGGTCTGCGACCCCTAGGGGTCCGCGGAGGTACTGCATGGGGGTCGCGAAAGTCTTGGTACCAGTTTGATATAACACAATTTCATACAATATATATAATTAGGGGGTCCCCGATCCATCTCGCCATCAGTGCGGGGGTCCTTGGCCTGGAAACTGTTGAAGACCCCTGCCCTAGGAGGTAACAGATATATATAT
>JAFFST010048167.1:9151-23330 GCA_022414735.1 Noturus placidus | reverse complement strand
TTTCCGCACTACAAGGCGCACCTAAAAGCCTTAAATGTTCTCAAAAATCGGCCCGTGCGCCTAATAATCCAGTGCGCCTTATGTGTGGACTGAGTTCCAAAATCTGTTAAAACGGTGTGCGGTTTTAGTTGGCGTAACAACCGTATGCGCCTTATAACACGGTGCGCCTTATGTATTGGTCAAGTACAGAAATGGACCCCGTAATTGAGACTGCGCCTTATAATCCGGTGCGCCTTATAGTGCGGAAAATACGGTGTGTGTGTGTGTGTGTATATATATATATACATACATACATGCCCAAGAGGGTTAAGGCAGTGCTGGAGAATAATGGTGGCCACACAAAATATTGACACTTTGGGCCCAATTTGTACATTTTCACTTAGGGGTGTACTCACCTTTGTTGCCAGTGGTTTAGACATTAATGTCTGTGTGTGGAGTTATTTTGAAGGGACAGTAAATTTACACTGTTACACAAGCTGTACACTCACTACTTTACATTGTAGCACAGTGTCATTTCTTCAGTGTTGTACATGAAAAGATATCATCAAATATTTACACAAATGTGAGGGGTGTACTCACTTTTGTGCGATACTGTATATATTATAGATTAATTCTAAAAGACTAATACTATGTTTGATTTTAAGCAACACTGTTAACCAAGAAGGTGAAATATGAAAGAAAGAGGATGAATGAATAAATAAAGAAGTAAATTAAAAAAAAATTAATGGGGGGGTTGATGCACATTTAGAGGCAAAACAATAACGGATACTTGGGAGGAAAAATGTCAAAAGCAACATAATAGACGAAGGAAAGGTCTGGAGCTAAATGCTGATTGTCAGTATGGATCTGACTTACAGGTGAAGAACATTACAACTGCATCTCAGCCCTGCACAAGTCAATGAGGGGCTCGGATGAAAATGCTGCCCTCTACTGGCTGGGCCGGATGTTGGAGGGAGGTGAGGACCCGCTGTACGTGGCACGCAGGCTGGTGCGCTTCGCTAGCGAGGACGTAGGTGAGTCAGTCATGAGCTAAAATAAAAGGTATATACGTACATCATGTTCATGGGTTTTTTTTTTTTATTATTATTATTATTATTATTATTTGATGTGAAGAAAAAACATCACACAAACACATCTAGTTTAAGTAAACTTTCTAAACTCTCAGTCTTACAAATGCTTGCAAAATGGAACTTTTCCACATCAGCTGTGTAGAATGTCCTAAAGTGTGGCTCCTGGTTCAGATCTGGCGGTGTGGAAATCAGCATTCTATTAATTATGTATCTGATTGAAATTGCACTGTTTGAACAAGAGAGGTCCAAATCTGTGCAACTCAAAAATATACAGAAGGTTAAACAACTCCATTATAACCACTAAAAACAGCTCTTTGTTAGCTCTCACATGACACCAGCCCCACACTGACACGATCTACAGTGACTGAGAACGAAACCGGCAGGTGGCCATTTTAGCCAACTTTGGAGCTCTAATTCTGCTTAAAATGATACTTCAAGCGCTGCTGAGGAGCTCATTATGTTTCAGTTAATCGTTTTCTAATTAATTGAACGTTTCCACATCACCTGTGTAGAATACACTAAACTGTGGCTCTTGTTTAAGGTTTGGCCGATCCTGCTGCGCTCCCACAGGCCGTGTCTGCGTTCCAGGCCTGCCACTTTATCGGCATGCCCGAGTGCGAGGTAAACATACATCCACATTTGTGCGAATTTACGCATGCTGTTTATATTAAGATACAATCAGGAGCAGTCAGTCAGACCTTTGCCAGTGACTATTTATCTGCTTGTCTAGGTGATCCTAGCGCAGTGTGTGCTGTACCTGGCCAGGGCTCCTAAGTCTGTCGAAGCGTATAAAGCTTATAACAATGTTAAGGCCTGTCTGAGGAACCACAAAGGCCCTTTACCCCCAGTTCCGCTTCATCTCCGCAACGCTCCAACCAAGCTAATGAAAGAGTTAGGTTATGCTAAAGGCTACAAATACAACCCAGCATTCAATGGGCCAGTGGACCAAGAATATCTCCCTGAGGAACTCCGTGGCATCAACTTTTTCTCCTGGATTCCATCTGACTCCTGAACTCGCACCATGTGAAAGTGTTGGCTGCTTTGCGACTGTACGTCTAATTAATAATTATACAATCTGCACTTAAATGCCATGTGTGGACTTTGTTCATGACCAGCTTTTGTCACTTCTTATATTAAATGTACTTTTATTATGTTTGTAATTAGGTTACTGTAATTTTTTTGTAAGTAATTGTAATGAATCATTAAAAAAAGACACATTTTGTTTTCTTGCACAACGTTTCTTTTTCTTACAGCAACGTCTCTATGGAATGTTTTGTTCTGGAAATTTTCTCTTTATGAACTTTGGGGGGGCTTTCATTTTTTTCCACCAAAATTAAGTGAGTTAGGTGATTTATCATAAACTATATTGTGAAAATGAAAATGCGGAGTTTGCATGTTCTCCCCGTGTGTCGGGGGTTTCCTTCGGGTACTCCGGTTTCCTCCCCCAGTCCAAAGACATGCATGGTAGGCTGAATGGCGTGTCTAAAGTGTCCGTAGTGTATGAATGGGTGTGTGAGTGTGTGTGTGATTGTGCCCTGTGATGGACTGGCACCCTGTGCCAGTGAACACACCTTATGAAATTAAATGAAACATTACTTACACTTACAGTACAATTATACAAGTATTTATGGCTGGGGTTTTTGTGCTCTGGTCTGAGTTCGCTTACTGAATTGAATTTACTGAACACCCTGAGGCCAAAGCAAGTGGCGCAATAGATTTTCTTTATTATTATTATTATTATTATTGTCCTGCAGATGTCAGTGTAGATCTTGGTGTCAAATGCTTCCACGTGACAGTACAAACCAGGAAACATACTCTCTTTGGAAAAGACTTATTGTCTTAATCCATACTATCATCAGGTGTCCAATTATTAAAGTCCGCTTCTGACACGAAATTACTCACTCCCGTTAAATTTTGCTTAACCGAAGTGTGAAGTATGAAATAGTGCTGGTTTTAATGGTTTGGCATTTGTGCAGCTCTTTATTAGCTGAGAATAACAAGAGAACATTTAATAAAACAGATTTAATGTGTTTATTGTAATTAAAAAAATAAAAGCATGATTTGTTTTTTAGTCTCGTGGAAATTGAAATGGAACTTAGAACTGGCCCATTGGACAAAAAAAAAAAAAAACATTGTTGATGTCATGTGAGAGATGTTTTATCCAACAAAAAAGCATGATAAGAACAATCTCGTGTCAGACAGAAGAAGCTCAGAGGGTGTAGAGTTCATTCTTTTTCGAATTCTCCTTCAAGTTTCTTTCCTACTTAGGTAGGTAAAAGTAAATCTTACTGATTGTTTTCGTGACTTACTTTAACACCTCTCACGGACGATGAGCAAAGGCACTGCTGTTCAGCTAAATAAATCAATTTTTTAAATTCATTTTAAGTTATGTTAATAGAATTAATTAGATTTAGAATGACTTATTCTCGATTAATGAGTTTAAACAAAAGGTATGGAGTAAATGGTTCTCAGATCAGTAGTTGTAGTAGTGAAGAAATCCAATGTAATCCTTTCTACACTGGGGGTATTTTCTGCACTATTTCAATAATAACACGGCTCACTTTCTAACTACGTTATTTTTTTTACTTGTGAATGTAGAGTTGCCTAGTAACACATCAGACATCATGACGATGGCTCTGTTCCAATTACTGGTATTCACAGGTGAGAGAGATGATAATGGTGTGTGTGTCTGTGTATGTGGATGTGTGATGGTATTCATCTAAAGGGCCACCAACTCAAGTGAGAAAGAGATTCCTAAGCAGACAGTGTGCGTGGTAAAATAACTGAACAGCAGCTCATCCCATCGGAGAGTAATGTCGAGCCGGAAATTCAATTTAATCTCACGCTTTATTCACTGTCCTAAATCAGCTTTACAGAAATCTGGATGTAGAGTGAGATCCCTAATGAACAAACCAGAGCAGACAGTGCTGAAGAAAACCATAAGAAGGGGAAATCTTAAAGAGGCAAATGGGAACCTATCGTGTCGTGGGATTATAAATCATGATTTTTCGGCCGATGAATAACTTTTATATGACCAGTATTAAGCGCATTGAAAGGATGTTCAGTTTGAGGATTATTAGTAGTGTTTATAGTGATTATAATCGGTGCAACACTTTAAACTATAACGCTTAAGTATTATTTGATTTGTTCCTCTAGATCAGCGGTGTCCAATCTTATACGGACAGGACCGACCGGTGTGAGTGAAAGTTTTCATTCTAACCAGGCAGGAGCCACACCTGATTCCACCTGTTTAATCAGTTGATCTTGGCTTTCAATAGACTCAGGTGTGGCTCCTGCTTGGCTGGAATGAACCTGCACCCACACACCAGCCCATTCCGGATAAGATTGGACACCCCAGTTTTTCCTTTTTTTTTTTTTTTTTGTAAATTAAGTAAATTAAAGCTTTGTTTAGAGGAACAGTGGTCACTATACTGTAGGGGAAAATAGAGATAAGATTCAAACCTTTTTGCCCAGTTCCTTTAATCGTTATGCACCAGAACTCACTCGATGAATGAGCAGATCACAGTAACGGTCATTAAAAATGTACCAATTGAAACATTTAAAATGTTCACAGATGGCAAACTGCTTTGCATCAAGCCACCCCAGTGTGGATTATTTTCCAATACCAGCATAGCCCATCATGCTATTACTTACAGTTTGAATGCATCATGCTAGCATACATCATGAGATATATCCTAATGTTGTTAACTATGACTTTTTCATAACAAATATAGAGATCCTACTCCGAACCACTACAACTCTAAAACCACCTGCCTAATATTGTGTAGGTCTCAAAAACAGCTCTGACCTGTCGAAGCATGGCCTCCACAAGACCTCTGAAGGTGTGCTGTGGTATCTGGCACCAAGACTTTAGCAGTAGATCCTTTAAGTCTTTTAAGCTGTGAGGTGGGACCTCCATGGATCAGACTAGTTTGTCCAGAACATCCCACAATGCTTGATCAGATCGAGATCTGGGGAATTTGGAGGCCAAGTCAACACCTTGGACTCTGTGTCATGTTCCTCAAACCGTTCCTGAACAATGTTTTGCAGTGTGTCAGGGAACATTATCCTGCTGAAGGAGGCCACTACTATTAGGGAATACCGTTGCCATGAAGGGGTAAGTGCTACGTGTCAAAGCAACATTGGGGCGGCTGTGGCTCAGTCGGTAGAGCGGGTTGTCCACTAATCCACTAATCGTGGGGTTGGCGGTTCGAATCCCGGCCCGGGTGATCCCATGCCGAAGTGTCCTTGGGCAAGACACTGAACCCTAAGTTGCCCCCGATGGCAAGCTAGCACCTTGCATGGCAGCTCTGCTACCATTGGTGTGTGAATGTGCTCTCATTAGTAAGTCGCTTGTAAATGTAAAAATGATATTTCTGTAAAGCTGCTTTGAGACAATGTACCATTGTAAAAAGTGCTATACAAATTGATAAATTAAAATTAATTAATCAACATGAATGCTAGGACAGAAGGTTTCCCAGGAGACCATTGCCTTGAGCATCACACTTCCCCCACGAACTTTCCTTCTTCCCATAGTGTATCTTGGGCACCCTTGACCCTGTCTCTGGTTCAGCACTTGTCCGTCCTTGGACCACTTTTGGTAGGTACTAACCACTGCATACCGGGAACATCCCACAAGACCTGCTCTTTTGGAGGATTTTTTATTTTTTTATTTTTTGCTCTGACTTAGTTGTCTAAATTTCAGATCAATCTTTAGACAACTTAGCTTTGGACTGCAATTACCACATACAATTTTGCACTCAAGTCTCCTTTAGTGAACATTGGACTAGTTCAAGAAAACAGACTTCATATAAAACCATAATGAACTTTCTTTTACGTTCACACTATCCGTCGTTACCCAGATGAGGACGGGTTCCCTTCTGAGTCTGGTTCCTCTCAACGTTTCTTCCTCATATCATCTTAGGCAGTTTTTCCCTCACCACCGTCTCCACTGTCTCGCTCAATCGGGATAAATTCACACACTTAAAATCTCTATCCTGTGTTTATATGTTTCTGTAAAACTGCTTTGAGACAATGTACATTGTTAAAAGCGTTATACAAATAAAATTCAATTGAATCCTTTCGCTTGCCCATTTTTCCTGCTTCCAACAGGTATACTTCGAGAATTGACTATTCAATTGCTACCTAATATATCTCACCCCTTGAAAGGTGCCACTGTAACATGATTATCAATGTTATTCACTTCACCTGTCAGCCGTATCAATGTTAGGGCTTATTGGTTCATGTTATTTTCTATGGATGCAGATTATTACCCTAGATTGTCACCCCAGTAAATTGGGTCATTGGGTCTAACCTGTGCACCACTGGAAAAATGACTGAGAAACTGTACTTAAGTGCACGAGTACTGTATCAAAATCTTAAATAAAAGTATGGAGGCAATGATCTACTTGAATGAAAGTCAAAGAGTATAGCAAATTACCGATGTTTAAGTTTGAATTGAGGGCAATGAAACATCTCATCCTGTATGAATCGGTAAACAAAGCCGTTTTTTTTTTTTTAAATGTTCCTGCAGTTTGACATTTTTAAGGAATGTTTTGAAAGACAAAATGAAAATGCAAGGAGTAAAAATGTTTGTTACTTTATTGCTGAAAGAAAGAAGAGAAAGTTTGTGTTTGTAAACGAGTTTTGTTTTTCTGTGTTAGCATCAGCAAGAGTGTAAATACAGAGCAGTTGTCATGCCGCACCGACAGATGGCGCTGCTGAAGAGGAAGCGCCTGTTGTCTGAGGCGCCGAAGCAGCGTGTGTGTTGTGTAAAAATGGCGGCGCACTGTAGCTCCATCATGCGTCTCCGGACTCTGTGCAACCTTGGGAGGAAAATCTTTTATATCAGAAGTGGACCCGGTTTGGACCGGACCGGTGTGAGCCTATACAGCACCCGAGCTGGAACCGCTCAGAACCGCGGAGAACCTGCCACCGACACGGACAGAGGTAGTGCTACAACCAGGCCGTGATACCGGCACACCACCATGGCTGTGTCCCAAATGACATGTAGGGCACTGTGTGGAGTTCTATAGTATCCAGTGTGAGGGGTTTCTCTGTGATTAATGCCGAGATCTCTGATCTTTTCAAGCATGTTTGATTAGTTGCAGCGATGAGAAGCAACCAATAAGAGTTCAAGAGGACAACACCTTGATCTTACAGTGCCATCCAATAATATTGGCACCCTTGGTAAATATGACCAAAGAAGGCTGTGAGAAATTGTCTTTTATTGTTTAACCTTTCGATCGAAAAGTTCACTAAATACTCTGCTCTTATGGATATCAAACAATTTCAAACAAAACACAGGTTTATATAAAAAGAGCTTTGTTAAATATGTGTGCAACAATTATTGGCACCCTTTTAGTCAATACTTTGTGATAGCCATCTTTGCCAAGATACCAGCTCAGAGTCTTCTCCTATAATGCCTGGTGAGGTTGGAGAATACATGGCGAGGGATCTGAGACCGTTCCTCCATAGAGAATCTCTCCAGATCCTTCACATTTCGAGGTCCACACTGGTGGACTCTCCTCTTCAGTTCACCTCACAGGTTGGTTTTCTATGAGGTTCAGGTCAGGGGACTGGGATGTACATGGGCAGGGTCTTGATTTTGCGGTCAGTAAATCATTTTTGTGTTGATTTTGATGATGTTTTGGATCATTGTCCTGCTAGAAGGTCCAACCATGAGGTGGATTCCATATGGCTACCTCTCTGTGTGTACCAAAACCACCTCTGGTGTTTATTGCCAAAAAGCTCTATTTTTGTTTCATCTGACCATAGAACCCGATCCCGTTTGAAGGTCCAGTAGTGTCGGCACACTGAAGACGCTCAAGTTTGTTTTTGGATGAGAGTAGAGGCTTTTTTTCTTGAAACCCTTCCAAACATCTTGTGGTGATGTAGGTGACTTCAGATTGTAGTTTTGGAGACTTTCTGTCCCCAAGACACGACTAACTTCTGCAATTCTCCAGCTGTGATCATTGGAGATGTTTTATCCACTTGAACCGTCCTCTTCAGTGTGTTGAGACGATACAGACACACATCCAATTCTAGATCGATTCAGAACATTTCCAGTTGACTGGAACTTCTTCATTATTGCCCAGATGGTGGAAATGGGCGTTTTCAATGCTTGTGCTATTTTCTTATAGCCACGCCCCATTTTGTGAAGCTCTACAATCTTTTGCTTCACATCACGGCTATATTCCTCGGTCTTACCCATTGTTATGAATGACGAAGGGAATTTGGCCTGTGTGTTACCTCATATTTATACCCCTGTGAAACAGGAAGTCATGCTTGAATATTTTCCTGTTCCTAGTCACCCAGGTGTACTAAAAAAATGTAAAATGGGTCCCAATCGGATGTTATATTTGCAATTGTTTGAGATCCATGAGAGCAGAGTATTTTGGTGATATTTATTTGTTTTGATCGGAAGGTTAAACAATAAAGAGAAATTTACACAGCCTTCTTTGCTAAAATTTACCAAGGGTGCCAGTATTCGTGGAGGGCACTGTATTTATTTCTCTCATGCACATCATGTCCCTGAATCCAGTTTAACATCCATCTATTTATGAGCGAGAGCGAGGGCAAAATGAAAGCACTATTATACAGCTTCTTTAAGAAATGATTTGGCTTGTCTCTCAACTATTATCATGAGGACGCAGGATTTGGAAGCAAGTAAAAGAATAATAAGGGGCAGTTGTGGCGCTGTAGGTAGCGCGGGTTGTCCACTAATCGTAGGGTTGGCGGTTCGATTCCCGGCACGGATGACTCCACATGCCGAAGTGTCCTTGGGCGAGACACTGAACCCCAAGTTGCCCCCGATGGCAAGCTAGCACCTTGCATGGCAGCTCTGCTTCCATTGGTGTGTGTGAATGGGTGAATGAGACACAGTGTAAAGCGCTTTGGATAAAAGCGCTATATAAGTGCACCATTTACCATTTAATAATAATAAACAAACAAACAAAGTGTAATCAGTCTGTACGGGATTTCGCTCAGCTTTTTTTGTGATTGTTGTGGCCAAAAAAAAAACAGTGCTTGATTTGTAACGCCTCACCTAAAGCACGACTGTGTTTATTTCACCAGGCCAGTCTGACCTGCTCATGGAGTTCCCCGAGCCAAAGAATCTCCTACATTCAACCCTGTCTCGATCCCTGGGACAGTCAGATATCTCTCGATACATCCAGTACAGCTGCACAGACGGAGATGTGAAGGTACAGGCGGAATAAGCGCTTGTACAAGTGTAGTAATTCATTTAAACCTATTGTTATCATCTAGAAATATCCCCAATAGAAATTGAGCAATTGATTTTTTGTTGTTGTGGTAGAGGGCGACGGTTACATTGTTCTGGCCTCAGAGGATCGAAGTAGAGGGATTCGGATCACGGAAACAGGAGGCAGAGCGACGCGCTGCAGCAGCCGCCTGCCATAGGCTGAGGGTGAGTAGAGGCCCCGCCCATTTTTCATTCTGAAAACATACAGTAGGAGTCTTGTAGGCGTTGGGTTTTTAGCAGCTGTTGAGTCGAGGATAAAGCCACGGAATGAAAGGTGAGCTGTACGGTCATGTTTATCGTTTATTTCTAATTTAAAAAAAAATAAAAATACAGTGCGATGTGAAAACTAGTAACGGCTTCACTTGTCAAGCTTTCGGCAAAATCCTATTCGTTTTTTCATATCAGCACTAAAAAAAAAATAAAATGAATGCCCAAGTTTGAAAGCAGCGTAAAGAAGTAAACATTGGGTCTTTGGACTCCAGACGTGTCTTGCTTGATTGCTGACTCAACCTGTATTGTGTTCTGTGTGAACAGGAACTGGGAGTTCTGGGTCCTAGGAACCAGCTTCCCACACAGAGATTGGCCCGGGAGTCCGGTTGGCGTTCATTTGTCTGGGAGGATGAAGACGAAGACCCGAGCATGTGTAAAAGCAAAGAGCTACGACGAACCACGAGCAGCAGGATGAGAAGAGCCGCAGGACACCTGGAGTAGGCCGTTTGATTTATTTTCCCTCAAAGACACGACTTTGGCCTTTTCACTTCCGGCTCGTTTAAGTTTCTTACAAACAGTGACCTTTTTAGACTATTTTTAAACTTAAAGTAGAATCTAAAGGGAATATTTACATGAATTTATGAATTTGCTTAGCGTTTGGTTTGTCCGACTTTTTTTATTTTTCATTCTAATGACTGTGTGTAATGTAAAGACTTTTTTTTCTTGAATAGTCACAATATTGATATTAAACATTTCTTCTTTTCTTTGTGTTAAAATTTTCCAAATTCTAAAACTTTGTTTTTATGTCCAGTTTTTTTTTCTTTTTTATTATTTATTTTTTATAAATGTAGTCTAAGAATTTTCAGACTGCGCTGTATGCTTGCCTTGAGTGTATTTATTGTCTGTTGGTTGCAGAGTGGTGGAAGAGGATCCGAAGGTCTCGGAGGCGCTCGGGATCTTCTCGACGCCGAAGGCGCTTTTGGCGAGGCTTATTCAAGTGGCCACGACGTCTGGTAGCGTCAACGTAAGTTAAAAGAGCACGCTAAACGGGTCACGTTGAGTCATTATGTTAGATTTGGGAGCAGTGGATTAAAGTCAGGAGTATCCTTATGTAACTGACAGTACAGGTTGTTTATGCAGGGAATAAATAAACCGTATGGGAACGTGCTGTCGGGGTGGTGCGATACAGTCCTGCACGTCCCTGAGTGTCAGCTTATACCACTTTGATATCAATATATCAGCCTGTGAACCTGAGCTTTTATGATCGTAGAGGATAAATAAATCTATCATTGATGCGGCACTTTGATGCCATGTCTTTTAAGCTTATTAATCCGTGTTATTTTAAAACCCATGTTGAGGTCACATGACCAGTCCCTTTCATGTCCTTCCTGTGTGCGATGTTTTGTCAGGAGCTGCTGCAGTACAAGACCGTTGGAGGGAAGGTGAAGGAGTGTGAACTCACTCTGCGCTGGCCCGTGGAGATGAGATTTATCGGCCGCGGCCGCCGCCGACTGGAGGCTGAAACGCGAGCAGCAGCACTCGCCTGCCTCAGACTTAAGGTGTGTAGACATTCATCAAGCTATAGTTTAAATGGCAAGATTACAGTAAACTAGCTGAAAAGCCATAACATAAGCTTTTAGCTAAGGTTCTAAAGAGTAGGTCTGTGTAAAATATGACTCTTTTAGGAGCTGGAGCTGATGGATGAACAGAATAATCCTCTCACACATGCCAAGTACAACGAAGAGGAGGTGAAAGAGGCAGGAGTGCGAGAGAAGAGGCCGTGCCGCTTGGAGATTCCGGACAGTCTGGAGCGCAGGATCAGAGATCATTTATCACAGGTTTGTAACTTTACAGTGTATCTGAGCAAACAGAGAAGCTACCAAGGAACCATTAGAATTCAAGCTGCTTTTCGGATTAACGGTAATTCTGTTTTTATAGAGTGAAACGTGAATATACACGAGCAGGAACAATTACGACCAGGATGAATAAATGTGGGAATTTGATTCATTAAATGAAATAAAAACCGTAATGGGATTAATCCGCTCCACTTACTTGTTAACCAATGTTGGGGGAAAAAAATAAAAAGTTGGGAAAGTTCACAAATTCATCTACTGTGCTTTGTAGAGACGGAGCACAACAATGTTTAGATGAATTAAAAATGTTGATTCCTGTTATTGAGTAGTATCCAGTGGAGGAGGCGGTGCAGAAACTGTGGGCAGAGCGAGCTGACCAGAGGCAGTCCTCTTCCTTTAACGAGGACGAAGATGATGGCGACGAGGATTCTATGCTTGATGCAATCACTGGCAAGCTGTACCGCCCTCTGAACCCCGAAGAGGTGGAGTTCCTGAATGAAAGCCTTCTGAGGCAGTGGGAGAGGGCGGGGCCGGCTCGGGGGGCGGAGCTTCCTGTAGACTCTCATCGGGATCGTCTGGTGGAGGCGGTGGAGTCCTCACGGGTGGTGGTGGTGGCTGGAGAGACGGGCTGCGGGAAGACGACGAGGATCCCACGCTTCCTGCTGGAGGGCCGTGTGAGGAGCGGAGCCGGGGCTCACTGCAACGTCCTGGTCACGCAGCCGCGCAGGATCAGCGCGGTCTCGGTGGCTGAGCGTGTCGCCAATGAGATGGGCCCCGCCCTCAGGCCCTGTGTTGGCTATCAGGTATAACATAATAACATAATTATTTAGCACTTCAGATGAGACTGTAGTTTGAGTTTATTTACACTGTAAGTATTTTACTGATGTGCTTAGTTTCCTGAAACTGAACCCCGAGCAGTGACGTAGCTAGGATTCTTGTTTGTGAGAAATCTGGGGTAGTTAAAAATTCTCTCTGCAGGTTCGTTTAGAGTCTCGTCCCCCAGAAGCCAGCGGTGGCGCGCTCCTCTTCCTCACGGTGGGCGTCCTGCTGAGGAAACTGCGGTCGAATCCGTGGTTACGTGGCGTGAGTCATGTGATGGTGGATGAGGTGCACGAACGAGACGTGAACACTGACGTGCTGTTGGTCCTTCTGCGTCGTGCCCTTACCCACAATCCTGAGCTGCGCGTGGTGCTCATGAGTGCCAGCGGAGACACGCAGCGCCTTGCATCCTATTTTGATGAGTGTCCTGTAGTGCACGTCCCCGGCTTCATGCACCCTGTGAGACAGAGATACCTGGAGGAGGTGCTGAAGGAGATGGGGAGACCAGCGAATAAGGCCAACACCTGGGTGAGGAAATAATGCACATTGACAGATATCGAATGAAGCAGAGTGAGCAGGATGTACAGGGAAGGCATGGAGCAGTGCTGAGAGATATGTTATGTAGGGATAGAGGTAAGACAAGGGGAGTGGTGAGACAGGTGTAAATGTGAAAAAATGGAAATATGTGATACAAATGAGAAAATGACAGTGAGACAGATATACAGGTGAGAAAAGAGAAATAAATGAGAGAGCTATGCAGGTGAGAAATGGGAAATAGATGACTGATAGACAGGTGAGAAAAAGGGAAAGGGCAGAGACAAGTATGTAGGTAAGAAAACGGAAGGAAGTGATATATATGTGTGTGTGTGTATATATAATGTATGTATATTTGTGGGTGGGTGAGGGAAGGGAGAGCGAGGCAGGCAGACGTACGGGTGGGTGAGGGACGGGAAAGCGAGGCAGGCAGACGTACGGGTGGGTGAGGGACGGGAGAGCGAGGCAGGCTGAGGGACGGGTGGGTGAGGGAAGGGAGAGCGAGGCAGGCACACGTACGGGTGGGTGAGGGAAGGGAGAGCGAGGCAGGCTGAGGGACGGGAGAGCGAGGCAGGCACACGTACGGGTGGGTGAGGGAAGGGAGAGAGAGGCAGGCAGACGTACGGTGGGTGAGGGACGGGAGAGCAAGGCATTTACAGAGATGAGAATTGCAACATAGTAAACATAAACACTAAGAGTTTGCTTCACTGTTTATGCATTAAGAAGGAACAGGATGATCCGACCCCTGACCTCGATTTAGTGGCCAACGTGATCGATCACGTTCACACTCGTGGAGAGCCAGGTAAACAAACACGCACGTCGTCATTCTATCTCTTTTAGACATCTGTTTTACATTACAACCAGGTGTGTTTTATTGTTTTTTAATATTCCTGCCCCACCTTCTGTCATCTGTCCTTGTTCCCGGGCTGTTCAGGGGCGGTGCTGTGTTTTCTGCCTGGCTGGCAGGACATTAAAGCCTTGCAGCAGAAGCTGGAGGACAAGCAGTCCTTCAAATTGGGCTCACAGCTCATCCTACCATGTAACAACACTGTTCATCTACTCCTTCCTTTTCTACCTCACTTAAACATAAATTCTTTCTCTCTAACATCATACCAAATATGTGCAATCTGCGATACACACTGCGTGGTGCATTCCTAAACCATAAACATATACAGTTGAGTGGTGAAATGATTTTAATGTACCTTTTTTATATTATGATTTTATATATACAGAAATAAAAGTCTAAAAGGTAAACCCTGGAAAACTGAGAGCCACTATTTACTGTATTTAATAGCTGTAAAAACCTCAGATGAACCTGAACACCTTGATAAAATCGTTTTGCGGGACATTTTGTTGAAAGAAAAGACGTTTTTCAGTCAGCGATGCCTTATAGCATTAAAATGAACCAACCTTTGTTTATTCTCTCTTAA
>JAFFST010048163.1:14288-25182 GCA_022414735.1 Noturus placidus | reverse complement strand
CTGAAAGACCCAGCCATGTTTCATCTTCAATGCCCTTGCTGATGGAAGGAGGTTTTCACTCAAAATCTCACGATACATGGCCCCATTCATTCTTTCCTTTACACAGTTCAGTCGTCCTGGTCCCTTTGCAGAAAAACAGGCCAAAAGCAAGATGTTTCCAGCCCCATGCTTCACAGTAGGTATGGTGTTCTTTGGATGCAATTCAGCATTCTTTCTCCTCCAAACACAAGTTGAGTTTTTACCAAAAAGTTCAATTTTGGTTTCATCTGACATTCTCCCAATCCTCTTCTGGATCATCCAAATGTTCTCTAGCAAACCTCAGACGGGTCTGGACATGTACTGGCTTAAGAAGGGGGACACATTACATTACATTTACATTTATTCATTTAGCAGACGCTTTTATCCAAAGCGACTTACAAATGAGAGCACACTCACACACCAATGGTAGCAGAGCTTCCATGCAAGGTGCTAGCTTGCCATCGGGGGCAACTTAGGGTTCAGTGTCTTGCCCAAGGACACTTCGGTATGGGATCACCCGGCCCGGGATTCGAACCACCAACCCTACGATTAGTGGATTAGTGGATAACCCGCTCTACCGACTGAGCCACAGCCACCCACACAGCCGGACACGTCTAGCACTGCAGGATTTGAGTCCCTGGCGGCGTAGTGTGTTACTGATGGTAGCCTTTGTTACTTTGGTCCCAGCTCTCTGCAGGTAATTCACTAGGTCCCCCCGTGTGGTTCTGGGATTTTTGCTCGCCATTCTTGTGATCATTTTGACCCCACGGGGTGAGATCTTGCGTGGAGCCCCGGATCGAGGGAGATTATCAGTGGTCTTGTATGTCTTCCATTTTCTGATTATTGCTCCCACAGTTGATTTCTTCACACCAAGCTGCTTACCTATTGCAGATTCAATCTTCCCAGCCCGGTGCAGGTCTACAATTTTGTTTCTGGTGTCCTTTGACAGCTCTTTGTTCTTGGCCATAGTGGAGTTTGGAGTGTGACTGTTTAAGGTGGTGGACAGATGTCTTTTATACCGATAACAAGTTCAAACAGGTGCCATTAATACAGGTAACAAGTGGAGGACAGAGGAGTCTTTTAAAGGAGAAGTTACAGGTCTGTGAGAGCCAGAAATCTTGCTTGTTTGTAGGTGAGCAAATACTTATTTTCCACCAGAATTTACTAATAAATTCATTACAAATCCTACAATGTGATTTACTGGATTCCTTTTTCTCATTTTGTCTCTCATAGTTGAAGTGTACATATGGTGAAAATTACAGGCCTCGCTCATTTTTTTAAGTGGGAGAACTTGCACAATTGGTATTGTACTTATTATTGGGTACTTATTTGTTCCCATGACTATTTTTTCTGTTATCTCTTCAGATCTGGGATACTGCAGGACAGGAGCGCTTTCGCAGTGTTACACATGCCTACTACCGTGATGCCCATGGTGAGTCACAACACACACCCAAACAAACAATGCTCTTTCACTATACCAGGCACAAGAAAACCTCATTTGCTGTTGGTGCTGTAGCCAAGGTTCCAGCTGATTGGTTTTGATACCTGGCCTGCAGCACTGTTTGCTGGTTGTTGGTTGTATATACTGCATCAATGTATATCAGCATTAACATTGAAAAACAAAGAGGATATTAGGGTATTAGTCCCATGGCCAAAATTATGAACACATTAACGAGATTGGACAAATTAAGATTATAAAATCATAAATATGGACAAGAGACACTTGCTATTAAAATCAGATTAGATTACATTATACTACTCCAATACACAGAAACTAAACTAACACACACACACACACACACACACACACATACATACAGACACAGGGGGTGTAAGTAAATTTAACGGAAAAGGAATGGCTCCCTAGTTTTAACACTGTTACGCTGTTCTTAGACCTTGACCTGAATGAAACATGTACAATTAATTTAAATTTTGCTTTGTTTTAGAAGAGCTCTATTAAATATACAAGCTTCTGCGGAGACCTTGAGGTGCTTACTTGCGATTCTGGTTGGTGGAGATTCGTCGGTAGTCTGATTGCTTTTGAGTGGCATCTACGAGGACCAGTCGGGATGGTGAATGGAGTGGAGTCTCATAGCCTTGGTGGCAATTCTTCTAGTTCTTTCAGGACTGGAGTTAGGAAGCATTTATAGAAACAGTTCATGCAGTAGTTGATTGCAGAGCCCTCTTGTAAATGTTAGTTGAATAGAGAACTCCTGAACAGGTTGAGTGGAGAACGCATGGAAGATGCTGGTTGAATACAACTCCTTAAGATGTGGGTTTGAAGATTCTTGCAGCTGTTGTTAGTTGATGAGGACTCCCTGAAGATGTTGATCGGGGAGTACTTTTTGAAAAATGTTGGTGGAAAAGAAAGTCTGGGTTATGCATGTATCCCTGTTCCCTGAGAAGGGAACGAGACGTTGTTTTAGCTGAATGCTATGGGAAACACCCTCGTGAGTGACCGGTATCTGAAGCTTTTGTATCATCATGCCACTTATAGACCTGCTGTGATCGGTTGATGTGATATATAAACGACACCTGTGAACCATGCCGTCAGCCTCTATTATCTGAAGCAACGACTCAATTCACAGGGATGCCCCAATATGACAAAGCTATGTAACGTCTCGTTTCCTTTTCAGGGATCAGGGTTACAGACGTTCCCTATCAAAGGGAACTCCATGTTGCTTTAACTGAATGCTGTGGGAATGATAATACCCACACCATCATACTGAGGGTACGGCCTGTTCAAAAAGATCCGCACCCGAGGGTCACTGCAAGAAACTCGAGTCCGGGCCAGAATGTATATCCAGGCTGTAAAATTCATCCTCACACACATCCTGTAAGGATACCTCTTTGGACAAAGTCTTTGAGGAGGCGACCCCCGAAGTGGAACGAGCCCTTATGTGCAGAGGCATACCAAGATCGCATAAGCGATAGAAATTGTTTCCACTATCCAATTAGAGATGCGCTGCTTCAACACAGCGTCACCTCTACTGTCACCGCCCAAGCTGACCAGCGGCTGCTCTGACTTACGCCGCTGGCCAGAGCATTGGACATACGTACAGACACCCTTTACTGGACACAGTCGATGCAATTTCTCTTGTTCTGGTATGAGGAACAAAGGAGGGCAGAAAGCCTGTAACACCACTGGACTTAGAAGCCTCTCAGAGGCGGACTCCAAGAGCTCAGATGCAGCACCTGACAAACCTTCCAGGACCACAGAAAGGTCTCTGGAAGGTACATGTGGACTTCAGATGTGCCTCAGCCACCTGGCACCACGCCATACCCTTCAAAGTTAGATGATGTTGTACCACAGAGGCTTCATCAATGGGGCGTGTCTGGCCAAAATGGTGGCCACGTAGACCTTGATTGTAGGAGGAGCCAACCCTGCTGAGTAATGTCCTTGTAAGAACTTCAGGACTGTAGCTATTGCATAGTTTTCTGGGTCTAGCTGACATTCCTCAAACCATGACACAAAAAGTTGTCACTTGAAGCACATACAATTTTGGTGTGGATGGCATTCTAGCATTCTACATGGTCTCTACAACCTTGATTGTAAGTCCAGAATCTATGAGCTGGTGCCCCTCAGAGACCAGACCCACAGTTTCCATAGTTCTGGCCGAAAGTGATTGAGACAGTAGATCCCTGCAGATGTGAATCTCTGAAGGAGCGCTGTCTAGCAGGGATATCGTCTCTGAGAACCATATTCGAGCTAGCCATTAAGGTGCTACTAGCAGCAGACATAGACAGTCTTGGTGAACTCTTGCTAGACCTTGTGAGAACAGAGCGATCGGGGGAAAATCGTATAGATGTGACCTCAGCCATATGTGCACCATGGTGTCCAGCCTTGATAGTGCGGGGGGAGTGAGGGCGAACCACATCAGGGAGTGCATTGTCTCCTTGGAGGCGAACACATCCATGTCTTCTTGGTCAAACTTCTGCCATATGGACTCCACCACTTGTGGATGGAGCCACCAATCCCTGGGCCTCAGCCCCTCCCTCAACAGGATGTCTGCCCCCACATCCCAGTGCCAAGACTGTACATTGCACTCTCTGACAAAAACTTTCCCTCTGCCCAGAGAAGAATTAGTTGCACCTGCCTGAACAGGGGGTGCAAACATAATCCACCCTGGTGGTTGAAATGTTAGACCACTGCTGTGTTGACTGTCACAACTAACAGATGGTAACCTCTTAATTGAGTAAGAAAGAATTACAGTGCAGAGACCGTGAGCTGGACAGCTATCTAAGACCATGCCTCAGCATGTGAGGAAGGTGTCTGCCATTACTTTCTTACGATATGGAGACATCCCTAGCGTGTGAGCCAAGGCTAGAAAGCGGGGACACTTCCAAATTCTCAGACCGCATAGGCATAGCCTCATGACACTGATTCCTCTCAGATGTTTCCTCCTTGGACGAAACCCCCAACATTTCAGCCAGAACTGAAATGGTCTCCTGTGCAACAGGCCCAATGGTATGACGTTCACTGCTGCTGCAATAAGCTCCATAAGTGAATCTGTGGAACAATAAGTTTGGGCATGAGCATCTTGAACCTGTATGACCGAAGAGTACAGTTGACAGATGACTCAGATCTAAAACTGGCCGCATACTCCTGTCTTTTTTTTTTTGTGGACCAGGAACTAATGGCTGTACAAACTTCCCTACCTCAGAGAAAGCGGTACATGTTCTATGGCCCCTTTGTTCAAGAGGGATCTTACTTCCTGCACTAATGTCTGGCTCTGCTCTGTGCTGACTACTGTGGTGAGCACACCTCTGACCCGGAAGGGTCGAGCTGTGAAGTGGACATGGTAACCCTTTTCTATGGTAGACAGAACCCATGGAGACACATTTGGCAGTAGTTACCACGATGCCAGATGGTCTTTTAGTGACATTAACTATTCCCCATTCTATTGGAGGGAAAGCATCAGATTTTCATTGCCCTGTCACAGCTTGTTGACCAGAGAACACTGAAAACTTGGGACAGCCTTGGCTCGGGGAGAACCTACAGTAGTACTGGAGGCTAACTGCCCTAACGACTTCATGTTCCCTGATACACCCCTCCACGGCCCCTCAGGACCGCTCCTCCTTTGTCTGATTGGCCTTTATGGCTATTCTCAGATCAGGTCTAGTAGCAGGCCACGACTGTGGCCGCCCAGTTCCCCTGGCAGTCTGTAGGGGGGACTGGCTGCTGTACTCGCTTTCTGTGCCTCCCTCACACTAGCGCTGGGCTCCACTCGTGTGAACTCGACACAATATGGAAGGAACTGGCTGAATCTCGCCTTATGTCGAACTCACTCTGCAGGTCTGCTTGGTAGGCCTGCAACAGTTCCATTGTCTGCAGTGACCCACAGTCAAGACCGACTACTACATTGGCCTTGCCCACCAGCACCACGGTGGCCTTACATGGCTTGGATGGCAAAGTAGGCCCCCGTAAATTACCTGCCGTCGATGGAGAGAGGTAGCTTACAAGAGCCGCGAGGCTCTGAAACCCAACTTGCTTCGGCTTCCGAGAAGAGAGCGAGTCGCGAGCGGAGCTGCCTAATTGTAAGGCGTTCACAATGTGCACAGTCAGACCTCGAAGGCTGCCTGGGCGTTCTCCAAACCTAGACACTTTACACAGAAAGTGTGCACAAGGTCTCTAACATCCACCAGCTCTGTGATGTCATCATGGAGGAGTGGAAGAGGACTCCAGTGTCAAACTATGAAGCTCTGGTGAACTGCATACCCAAGAGGATTAAGGCAGTGCTGGAAAATAATGGTGACCACACAAAATAATGACACTTTGTGACCAATTTGGACATTTTCACTTAGGGGTGTACTCACTTTTGTTGCCAGTGGTTTAGACATCAATGGCTGTGTTTTGAGTTATTTTGATGGGACAATAAGTTTACACTATTGTACAAGCTGTACACTCACCACTTTACATTGTAGCAAAGTGTAATTTCTTCAGTATTGTCACATGAAAAATATAATCAAGTATTTACAAAAATGTGAGAGGTGTACTCACTTTTGTGAGATTCTGTATATCAAGCACTGCTCTGTCTGCAGACAACATGATAAGACCTTAGATACTCATACTGCTCCACTCCAACTGTTCCTCTTCCAGATGTAGCATGGGAAAAGGTGTGTGGATATTGTGGGACCCTTTGATGTACAGTTTTGGTCAGAAGTTTACATACACTCATCATGGACATGAATTCATGGCAATATTGGGCTCTCAATTATTTCTTTGAACTTTTTCTGGGGCAGAATGATTGTACAACTTACATTTTTAATGAAAAAGAAAAACAAGAATTCGGTTCACACGTTTTAATTTATTTTGTGGTTTCTGTAGTCAACACAAAGTCAAAATTATAAATACAGGGACAAAAATCTACCTATAACACAAGTATACATCATGCCAACTGTGAGGAAGCTGATGCTTGGGTTTTATTGGACCTTCCAACAGGACAATGATCCCAAGCATACCTCAAATTCCACCTTGGCTTGGTTGCATAAGAAGTCCTGGAAGATTCTACAGGGCCATCAAGGTCACCTGACTTGAACGCCATAGAATATCTCTGGTGAGATTTTGAAAAAGACAGTTGCAGCCTGCAAACACAAGAATATTACTGAACTGGAGGCCATTGCTCTTGAGGAATGGGTTAAGATTCCTCAAGAACCCTGCCAGAAGATATGCATCTCATTTGCAGTAGGTCATAATAGCAAAAGGGTGCTCTACTAAGTACTAAAGATGCTTGCCATAAAGGAGTTGAATAATTTTGAAACTTCAGAAATCATTATAAGTAGTATTTTATGTTGAATTTGGGGAAACCACTTCAATAATTCATTGTGTTGAACTATTTAAATTGCTTTAGTTTGATTTGTTTAGTGCAAACATCTGAAAGTCTTTCTTTTGACAATAACCCTGATTTACAAATGGGGGTTGATTTAATTTTGATTGCATATGTACACAGACGAGTGTGTACTGGAGTGCACTGCAAACTAACTTCCAAACCGGTGAAGAAGACTATTCTTGTGGCAGAGTCAGAAGGAGTACACAAAGAATCTCTTACATCATCTGAGAATGTGACTGATGACATTACGATCACACAAACCAATAGACATAGAAACCGTCCTGCATGGATGAAAGACTTTGTGATGTAAAATTGATTTTGATAAGGACCAAGAAATGTTCGACTTGCACTTTCTTCTGTAATGGTCATTTTATGATGTGCCTGTTGTTGAAGATTTAGTAATCACAGAGGACATAGTTTTTTTTTTGTTTTTGTAAAAAGGGAAAATGTTGTGTTCTGCTTATTATACTAGCCCTTTAAGAAGTGGGCACAAGCACACATGTGCAGGGGGAATGAAGGGAGAATGTACGCTGTAACAAAAGGTTGAAGAGAGTTTAGTAAAGCTGAGTTTATTACAATTGTTTCTTGATTTATTTGCGCAACCAATATAACACTTGGTTTTTATAATGTTTTAGCATGTTCTTAAAACAATCATGCTTACTGTCACACCTCAAGCTCTACATATGTAGCAATGAACCAACTTTTCTTAGTGCTGATGGGTAACGTATCATTAAGTGATGCTTTGGACTAAGATTTAAGTCAAGCTACAATTGCTTGAACACTGCCTGTTGTTCATGAAGCAAAAATGTCACGGTCTTCTGTGAGAAAGGGGAAAACACTGATACAAATATTGATTGTAGTAAAAGTAGGAGCAAATGCCAGTTTGGATTTCCTGAAGGTACTACTTCACCAAAAATCAAAGGAGCATGTCTAACAAGACACAGTTTACACAGACATTAGTCCTATGCTATTACTAGAAGACTTTAACATCAACATTGCTTCAACTTCCTTCTCTGCTGAGGACGTCGTTTTGTCTCCCTGCTCCGCAGAGGATGTTGTTCCCTTTGCTATGTTCCATACGGCACTCCCACCTCTTGTTCAAGGAGAATTTTGCTCCCGCCTCTGGCCTTGCGAGAATGTTGCTCCCCCTCTGGCTTTGTGGAGAATGTCACTCCCCCCTCTGGCTCCACCTCGATCTTCATTCCCCCTGCTGCCTTTACAGTAGTTGTTACTATGCATTCCACCCTGAAGGCTGTGCCACCTCTTAGCAATGTGGAAGAAATTGCTTGGCCTTGCTGCGTATTGAAGGATGTTGCGCTTTCTTACCAGCAAAACTAAGTTGCTTCCAAGAAACGTTGTTAGCAGAAGTGGCCATATCTGCACACAAATTTTGTTTATGACTGTCCTGGACCCCCTCTCAAAATCATTTTGTGAATCAGGAACCACACATTAGAGAGGGGCTCTGTCAGAGTTATGCCAGGATCAGAGCAGGACTACATTCCCCTGCAGCCACTGCATCACTGTCACATGACCACCTGCACCTGATTCACATTGAAGTTAATGAGCACTATGATTTAAGCCACGTTTTGTACAGCACTGATTGTCCAGCTTTTGTCACTGTTCATTGCCCTTATATACAACCCCAATTCTGAAAAAGGATGGAAAAATGTCTTCAGTTTATAGCAAAAACAAAACATATTGATAGAATCGGATACAGACATATATCAAAACTTCTGAATTTTCCAGTAAGCACCATTAGTGCCATTATCTATAAGTTGAATCAACTTCACTTCATCATCAACCGGCCACACACAGGAGCCCCTGTGCATTTTCAAGACATTTATGACAGGCATTTTCAAAAGTTTGGATGTGGAAACATGGTGTGGGGGAGCCCTTTACCGGGAGATTCTTGAGAAGAATCTACTGCCATCCACCAGAATGATGAAGGGTGGGTGGACCTTCCAGCCGGACAACGATCCACAGCAAAGGAAACTCTCAGTTGGTTTCATAGGGGAAAAAAAATCAAGGTTTTAGAATGGCCCAGTACCATTCCACTGTATTACACATAATTTAATTTATGGACTTTAATGTTATGAATTCTTTATACTTCCAGATTTCTGAGTTATTACTGATGTCTGGTGAACATTTCATGTGAATAGCCTCATTGGAAATATATTTACTGAAGGAAATGTTGACGAGTCAAATACTTAATTTAATTTAATTTATCAATTTGTATAGCGCTTTTTACAATGGTACATTGTCTCAAAGCAGCTTTACATAAATATCATATTTACATTTACAAGTGACTTACTAATGAGAGCACATTCACACACCAATGGTAGCAGAGCTGCCATGCAAGGTGCTAGCTTGCCATTGGGGGCAACTTAGGGTTCAGTGTCTTGCCCAAGGGCACTTCGGCATGGGATCACCCGGGCCGGGATTCGAACCGCCAACCCCACGGTTAGTGGATTAGTGGACAACCCGCTCTACCGACTGAGCCACAGCCTACTTATTTCCCCCCACTGTATGCTACTCTATGGAATTATACAACCTTTTCTACATGTGAAGCAGTGCCCTTCTTTGCTGTTCTACTGCTTGTACCTAATGTTCACTTACATTTTGTGTTAATTCTACATTTTGTAACCCTAAATGACAGTTACACAAATGACAATTGATAAGACTTGCTCTTGCTTTCCAGTGAATTAGAAAATGCAGCCAATTTAACACAGCTTTATTACAAACTATTGGCAGAATCAGTGGCAACTTTGAAAAGTCATTACTACTTTTTTGAATAACCTAGCTTCCTTTTCTTCCTCCATTCTTTTTCCTAGCCCTGCTGCTTCTGTATGATGTCACCAACAAAGCATCTTTTGACAACATTCAGGTAAGACCATCACCTGGTGCGTTTGTTCCCTAAAACAACATTTCCTAATAGCATGTAAAATTCATTAATTTATTCATTCATTCTTTTAACATTATAGCTTTACCCTAGTCTGGGTTGTGGTGGATATGGAGCCTATCCCGGGAACACTGGGACCAAGGCAGGACTACACCCATGACACTAATGCGATTGTGAAAATGTCTGTCATAAATCACCAACTTTACAATAATTGCTGGGGAAAAAAAAGTATATTAAATATAGAAATAATTGACATTGTTGAATATTTTGTGGAAGGTGTATGCTTGTGTGTGCATGCGTGTGTGTGTGTGTGTGTGTATGTGTGTGACAGTTTTCAATATGTCAGATTAGCACAGGTCCTCTGGGTGTTACAGAGCTGTTCTCTCAGCTGCCTTTTTGCTTTGTGGAGGTGCAGTAGTAGCTGTCAGCTCTCTTGGAGCACTTGCATGCTTCATCTCTCGAGAGGCACAATAATGGCAATTAAACCTGAAACACTCAAACAAACACAGACAGACACACACATCTTAAAAAGTGCTTCATCTCAAAATGCTCCGATCAGTAAATGAACGCTGACAAGTTGATAGATACTAATAAAAAGAGACCTGCGATATGTTCAGTAGATTCTGCAGTAAGTCGATGTAACAAAGCACATCAATCAGTATAAGTCAGATATAAATCAGTACTATGATGCTGTCTAAACTCATTTATGCTATTTTATACAGTATCAACAATTTTAAGCAGAGACACTAAGCATTCATCTTTATATTGTCCAGATAATCACCAGAGGAACTATCTTTCTGATACAGTTTGTCAAGGCATGTAATAATATCGCAGCTAACGATAAAGCACTGCATATTACATGTTTGTCCTTGATAGGGCTATTACCAAACCTGGAGAGAGGTGTGTGTGTGTGTGTGTTTGTGTGTGTATACAGTATCTCACAAAAGTGAGTACACAAATCACATTTTTGTAAATATTTGATTGTCTTTTCATGTGACAACACTGAACAAATGACACTTTGCTACAATGTAAAGTAGTGAGTGTACAGCTTGTGTAACAATGTAAATTTGCTGTCCCCTCAAAACTCAACACACAGCCATTAATGTCTAAACCGCTGGCAACAAAAGTGAGTACACCCCAAAAGTGA
>JAFFST010048162.1:241588-252411 GCA_022414735.1 Noturus placidus | reverse complement strand
ATCTCAAGCGACTTACTAATGAGAGCACATTCACACACCAATGGTAGCAGAGATGCCATGCAAGGTGCTAGCTTGCCATCGGGGGCAACTTAGGGTTCAGTGTCTTGCCCAAGGACACTTCGGCATGGGATCACCCGGGCCGGGATTCGAACCACCAACCCCACGATTAGTGGACAACCCGCTCTACCGACTGAGCCACAGCCGCCCTAATGTATGTAAGTTAAAAGCCAATCAATCAGTTTGAAGGCATTTTCCATCCTCGGTTTAGCCATGGCAACGTTGTGATCTTTAAACTTGAGGTTGTATCACAGTTCAACTGAAAGAAAAGAGCTAAGTGATATTATATCACTCCAGCGTTTTTTATCCATTCTGATGAAAACTTCTACGCATCAACGAATTTCTAAGAAGCAAACTCGCTTGAAGGATATCCTCTGCAATGTCATCACCTAAGAAGCAAAAACCATAATCGGACATATTGTAGATTGGAATCTGTTAGAGTTAGGGTCAAGTATGCTGATTCCTAGTGGCTGAACATATGCCCAGGAATGTGCAGTGTATCCCGACATATGGAAGAGATTGATTAACTGCTGAGTTTGGAATGCCGTGTGTGAGAGAGCAGTGCGTAGGTAGTCTCTCACTGGGGTTAGGAGTGGAGAGGTTGGAGGTTGCTTTTTAACCCTAGACATGTGTGATAGGAAAAAGTGATGTGAGCTTGTGATAAAGAATGAAACTCGGTGAGTGCATGTTTGGGTTTGTACAAGCTGCTGGTAGTTTGTGTGTGTGTGTGTGTGTGTGTGTGTGTGTGTGTGTGTGTGTGTGTGTGTGTGTGTGTGTGTGTACATGCTTATGATGACCCCTAGGCATGTTTTGTTGTTGGAGTTGGTATATTGCTGTATCATTATAGGAAATTGAAAGAGGAGCCATGTTAACATCTATGAGCAGTTTCAACAGCTCAGGACTCTTCTTTCTCTGCTTTTCTCTTCTGTCTTTTGCTTGATTTTTTTCTCATTGCTTTTTTGTATCATTTTCATTATTTATCATGTAGGATTACTCCTGTTTCACGCATCCGTATACATTTGTTTTGCAAATTTGCTTGCGACGTGTGTGTGTGTGTGTGTGTGTGTGTGTGTGTGTGTGTGTGTGCGTGTGTGTGCGTGTGTCCTTTTTTATTTGTAGAACATGGGTCATAACTGTATATGGGAGTTTGTATATGTGTGCATGTAAAAGAGAGATGACACGTTATCAGGTCTGATCAGTGTTCAGCTGCTGCGTGAATGATGTGCTGGAACACAGTATGGGGGTCAAATAAAAACAAAAGTGTGTGTTGTGTTTAACAAGTCATGACATGTTAAATACCCTTTATCAGTGTGTTGACATTGTGTGTCTAGACTGTCAGATCTGACACACAGCATCAAAATGTGGAAGTGTACTGTATGTCAGCGGAGGATTCTGGTGTGACCTGTACAATGTAGTGTACCTTTAGAATATGAGTGTCAGGAAAATGTGTTTTAATGGTGTATAGTTATAAAAGTAGAGATTATAAATGAAAAGAGAAATCACAGAAATAAAATGTCAAGAGAATGAAAACAGTAGGTAAGATATTTACAGTCAAGCACAAATAGGCCCATGATTAAATAAGCCTGATAATGCATTTTGACATTTTATACCAGAGAATCTAATTTGAAATTTTCTAGGGTATCCATCCTTCTTGCTTCTCCTACGCAATGTTGCAGTCAAGCCTGGAGCCTATCCCAGTGAACTCCCTACCTTGGCATTGGTGCCAACCCATCGTAGGACACAATCACACACACTCACTTTATAGATACCAATACAGCACAGGTTTTTGGACTGGGGGAGAAAACCGGAGTACTCGGAGGAAACCCCGAAGCACAGGGAGAGCATGTAAACTCCTCACTTACAGGGCGGAGGCGGGAATTAAACCCATAACGCCCAAGGTGTGAGGCAAACGTGCTAAC
This sequence comes from Noturus placidus, assembly GCA_022414735.1. NCBI lineage: Eukaryota > Metazoa > Chordata > Actinopteri > Siluriformes > Ictaluridae > Noturus > Noturus placidus. Next base: position 250,435 of record JAFFST010048162.1, on the reverse strand, counting down.
CACTAAGCCACCATGCCTCATTTCTAGGATTTATTCATGTTAATTAATAGCAGTATAATCAATATATATAGATACAGACACACAAACCCTTGAGCATGCTTGGGGAGTTTCCTGGTGGCAGGTGCCAAAAAGAGTGATCCTCTCTAAAATTAGTTTTTTCTTTTATATTTAATGCACAAATGACTTTAACACAATCTCTATATTACTAAACACTGAATAAATTACACTTTGCTACAATGTAAAGTGTACAGAGTGTATGTTTGGATGTGTAAACGACCCCAAACACACCTCCAAGACGTCCACTGCCTTGCTAAAGCAGCTGAGGGTGAAATTGATGGACTTCCCAAGCATGTCTCCAGACCTAAACCCTATTGAGCATCTGTGGGGCATCCTCAAATGGAAGATGGAGGAACACAATGTCTCTAACATCCACCAGCTCCATAACGTCATCATGGAGGAGTGGAAAAGGACTCCAGTGGCAACCTGTGAAGCTCTGGTAAACTCCATGCCCAAGAGGGTTAAGGCAGTGCTGGAAGATAATGGTGGCCTCACAAAATATTGACACTTTGGGCCCAATTTGGACATTTTCTCTTAGGGGTGCACTCACTTTTGTTGCCAGTGGTTTAGACATTAATGGCTGTGTGTTGAGTTATTTTGAGGGGACAGTAAATTTACACTGTTACACAAGCTGTACACTCACTACTTTACATTGTAGCACAGTGTCATTTCTTCAGTGTTGTCACATGAAACAATATAATCAAATATTTACAAAAATCTGAGGGGTGTACTCACTTTTGTGAGATAATTGTATTTAGGCTATATATACAAATATATAATTGTTATTCTCTATGTATTTCACCCCCAGCTCAGCTGACTGAAAGCACACTGTCCGCCGTGAGCAGTGATTCTGGGCTCTCCACTAACTCACTGTGTACCGGAGCAGCAGGTGCAGGATTCCAGATCCAAGTCCAGAAAGCCACTTTAAGGGGCAGCATGGCAGAGGAGCAGATTCGTGTGCATGTCCTAACCTCTGAAATTGCCATCACGAGTGATAGAGATGAGAGAGCAACAGGGGAAAATTTCCATTATCTAGACCCTGGTTTTCACATGAATGGTAAAAGCACGAGTGCACAACGAGAAACCAATATCCCAGATGATGAGGATGAACGTACATCTGCTGCTACAGTGTCAGACTCTAAAGGAACAAGCTTTAAACTTCCTGTTTTGAATAGATGTGCATACTCAAAAGATGATGCTGGAGATGGGGTACACCCAGATAACACACAGACTCACACTCACACGTCGCCTAGCAGTGATCAGACACACATATGGGTGAAGCAGCAACAGCTAGTCTCTGCTGGTTCTTACATATACACCATACAGTCAGATAGACTGGAACAGAAAGTGGAATCAGGGATTAAAAATGACTCTCTGGAGGCGGAGCCAGAGGCAGACAAGGATGACGAATTTGATTCCCTCGCTTTGGATATTGACCATTCAATTGAGCAGCTGAACCAATTGATCCTAGGTCTGGACCCAGATTTTGAACCCGTACCCACATTGGCTAGGGGTCACATGACCTGCTCAACCTCTGTGCGCACCAATGGAGATGGACACTTAGTTGGCCAAGCAAAATCCAGCCAATCAGGTAAGATTTCCAGTTACCTGGAAGTATTATCAACTAATAAATGTAAAAAAAAAAAAAAAAAAAAAAAATGTTTATTTAATGTATAGAGACACAACAATATTTATTTTGTGACACATATTTTTCTAATAGTAACTGCCTGTGCCTCTGAGCATAACAGTACTGGTATCAGATAGCAATGTAGCTGAATTCTGGCAAACATCTAAAAAAGATGAAAAATTGGGTTTTGACCATTTTTTTAAAAACATACTGTAATTTGACACCTCAACTTTAAGAGACCATAAATGTATTTCACTAAAACAGCAAGAAGTCTTTTTACTTACTTTTCAATATTATCTTTAATCTTAACGTTAAAATCGTGTTGTATTAGGGGCCAAAAATGTTTTACGAATGCTAAAGGACTTTAACAATTGTGATGATAAAAAAAGTTAGTTGTGTGATGTCTATAACCTTCCTAGCTAAATTTGATTTCCTAACAAATGCTTAAGATCATGTCAAGTCAAGTAAGTTTAAATGATCATTCCTCTATATAGCTTGTATACATTGGAAAGAAATGTTATTTCTGCAGGACCATGGTTTTGAGCACTATAGTCTAATTCAGAGCCATGAGAATGCAATACAGGCTCACACAAAAGGACTGCTCAGACATCGTCAGACTGGACCTGCTGTGTTCAGGACATTTTTAAACCTAAACACATTTCAATGAGAACATCTAGTTTACTTTTCAACAGTGAATATAGACTATATGACTGGGCTTTCAAAAAAAAAGCCCTCTAAGATATTTTCCTTTGCCCACTGTGTAAGAAATATTGAAAGAGCGTTGACACACTATGTGCTTTCGCAACTTGGAAAGCTTATGTTGGCTCGAGTGGATTTATGCATGCACACACATGTACAATGGACCTCTATGTAAACCTGAACAGGTAGAGCTAAGGAAAATAAACTCCCTCACACTGGAGTGTATCACCGCGGGCAATCCTTAATGTGCACTCTGTTTGTGTGTGTGTGTGTGTGTGTGTGTGTGTGTGTGTGTGTGTGTGTGTGTGTGTGTGTGTGAATAATATGTACATTTGGGTGTGTAAACATCTAGAATTATAGTTAGGGCAACTGTGCTGTTTCATTATGAGTTTCACCAAGTTCTTTCTTTAAACATTGCACAATGGCATTAAAATCAACTCGAATGCAAAATCTGTCCATTTGTGTTAAACATCCCAAGATCTTGATTATCTAAATCCTTGGAATTTAGTATGGAACATTTCTATGATATGTTAAATCGATAAATGTGAAATTATTGTCCTGTGGTTATCCCAGTATGTGCGTGCAGCTTTTCAAATAGGGTAGATAATAGGGTAAGGTACATTTTATACTTGGAATCGAAAATGAATTTGATTTCAGCAATGCAACCTGTGTTCCAGGTGTGCGTCTATCACCTCTGCACTTTGAGCTGTATTTTTTTATCCTATGGTTGGTAGGTTATGGACATGTGCTTCTTGAATTCCTTTCTTTACTCCATTGGGTGCAGATGTTATACTCCCAGAGATATATTATCTGTAAATAATGAGTTTTATCTAAAAACACACTCAATTTGCTTAGTAACTCATTGGAACATACAGTATCTACCCAAAACCAGAATTTCCTATTCAGAATGTTTTAAGTAACCTGACCATTAGGTACTGTAATTCCTTACTCGTGTCCTCAGTTTGTGCCCTCTGCACATTCCTGAACAGGCTTTCAGTGAAAAGGTGCAATGACCCCAGTTTAGATAGAAATAGAACGGATGTTTATACAGTAACTCTGGAGTATGTCCTGTTGTGCGTGTGTGTGTGTGTGTGTGTGTGTGTGTGTGTGTGTGTGTGTCTCTCTCTGTTTGAAGATGTATTGCTTTAGAGTGTAGGAATGCATTTGAAGACTTACTTTCGCCATTGCTTTGTTTTACAGAGGTATGAGATACTGGATGTCATGCTCACTGAAGGAAATATCTTTGTATATCTATAAACTGTCAGAGAATTGTTATTAATAATATTGTGATTATGGTCCACTTGTTATTCACTGTAATTCTTACTGTTAGTTGTTGTCAGAAGCCATGTCCAGCTTAAGGTTTTCATAATGAAATAAATTTCACATCATTTGTAGAAGAAGAAATTGTCTTTACTGGAATGTGTGGGACAGTTGCATACAAAAAGGTCAGCGAGAGGGTTTGTCTAATGCAGCAGATACAGTAGAGGTGTTTTATATCAAAAATAGCCAACGGTCACAAATGATCTGAGTTTATTCTGTTCATAGAGCCTGGAGCATATCTTAGGGAACTCAGGGCATGAAGCAGAGGACATCCTGGACAGTGTGCCAACTCATCACAGGGCACAATTGTACACACACTCATACAATACCGGACATTTGGAATTGGAATTAGCCAATTTGGAATTGCCAATTAGCCTATAGTGTATTTCTTTGGACTAGGGGAGGAAACGAAAGTAACGAAGCACAGGAAGACCATGCAAACTCCATGCACACAGGGAGGCAGTGAGTTTAGTGAAATGTGCCAATCACTAAACCACCATGCCCCCTCTAGTATGTCTTTCCTCTTGATAAAGTTTCAGGCCTGTCAGAGTCAGTATATAAGAAAGATATTTAATAATGTTGGGTTGGAGTAAGGTAGTGGATTGTACTATATATCAATAAGTTCAGTCGCACAGGATTGTGTGAACAGCCAATGAAAACTGAAAGAGCAAGAAAAATACATTCAGGAAGTATATTAAGAACAAATTTCGATCCAATTTGAAGCATGTGAAAGGATAGCAAGCTTGTTCAGTTTGGTTTGAATATGTCTCTCAGGGCATGACATTTCTGGATATCTTGTTGATTTGCTAGCATTTTTTTAGTCAGCTCAAAATTGTGGAATAAAGAAAGTTGTTTAGAGAGCAAACTCTTTAGGCAGACCAACTGCCGATAGATGTATTTTCCCCAATTGTACAGACAAATAACAATCTGCATCCATGATGCTCTGCTTGTACCAACAGTTCCAACTGATCACTATTTAATAGTGTGTTTGATCAAAAACAGTATAATGTGTAAATGTGTAGGAACATTTTCTCAAGGCCAGAATAGTACAATTGTCCATTTCATAGTTTCTTCCGTGGTTTTGTGTTGCTTGTGCACAATTTCAGCAGTATCTGCATAAAAAACGCAGCTCATTTCAGGTATAATAGTGAAAATTTGCAATAACAAATGGTGTTATCACAGGTCAAGCCTGTTAGAAACACAACATATTACTTTTATATATTGTACAAAGAATATACAGTAAAATTGTATATACAGTAAAATTTATATTGGGGCATGGGGGCTTAGTGCTTATCACATTTGCTTCACACTTCTGGGGTTGGGGGTTTGATTCTCCCCATGCTTCAGGGTTTCCTCTTGATATTCCAGTTTCCTCCCCCGGTCCAAAGACATGCGTTGTAGGCTGATTGGCATTTTTAATATGTCTGTAGTGTGTGACTGTGTGTGTGATTGTGCCCTGCAATGGGTTGGAATCATATCCATGGTGTCCCCTGCCTTGTGCCCCATGTTCTCCAGGACTTCAGGCTCTTGTGTAGGATAAGCGATATGTAAAATGGATTGATAGGCCCCACCCCTAAATGAAAACTATTTAAAAACCCAACACATTATAATGATTGAGGAAAGTGGTGCTCACCCCTGAGGTACTGACTCTCTGTGGTCATTAAAAATCCCCCAGTGGCTATTATCTATCATAGCCCCATAATAATCTCCATCCCTGGTTTGGGTCCATCACACTCCTCTCCTCTCCACCAATAACTGGTGTGTGGTGGGTGTTCTGGTGCACTATGGCTGCTGTCGTATCATCCAGGTGGATGCTACACACTGGTGGTGGTTAACGAAATTTCCGCTATATATAAAGCACTATATATAAAGTGCTATATATAAAGCGCTATATAAATCTAAGGAATTATAATTGTTTTAATAAGGTTCTCACTTTAATCCTTGGAATACTCAGTGACTCTGGAATTCATGGAATTGCTATTAAATATATCTATTTCTCTTTTTTACTTTCTCTTTCTTTCTCAGGCTGGAGGAACAAGCCGATTACAAACGCCACTAATGAGCCTGCATCCAGGTGCAGTGACGGTGATATTTTACAGCCGTTATCAAAGACTGCTGTCTACAAATCATCCGAGGTACACAAATGCACACACACACACACACACACACACACATACACACACAAATTCATCATGCCATCTACAGTAACCCCTTTATAACCGGAGTATGTTTGTCATGCATTATGACTAATTCAACCTCCATGTAGAGTAAACATCTGGTCTGCTTTGTGTGTGTGTGTGTGTGTGTGTGTGTGTGTGCCTGTGTGTGTGTCAGTGTGGAGGTCTGTATGGTAGTGACACAGTGGACCATGGGGGTTTCAGTCCTGAGAATGACGGTCCGTTATGGGTGGATCTTAACCAATCTCCCCTGACACCTACATTTCCTGTGACACCACCTACACCTTATGGTAAGTCCTAGCAGACTGGCATCAAGAGACATAATTCATATAAAGATATGATTCTTTGAATAAGATTCAAATATGAATGATGAACTTGTTGTCCTGATAATGTATTGTATTAGTACATGAGGTACATTATCACCTGTATGATTGAGGCTTTAGTCTTGGCATCTTAATTCAGAATGAATAAAAGTATCATATTAGTAATAAAAGTAATATCTACAGTGTAGTTATATTTCCTACCATCACCAATGTCCAGTGTTATGGTTACAAAATAAAACTAGATATGCAAACACTTCAATTCAATTCAATTTTATTTGTATAGCGCTTTTTACAATAGACATTGTCTCAAAGCAGCTTTACAGGAATATAAACACAGTACACACACAGTAAAATTGAAAAATTAATCCCAACTGAGCAAGACACTGAGTGGCGACAATGGCAAGGAAAAACTCCCTTGTGTGTTTTAGAGGAAGAAACCTTGAGAGGAACCAGACTCAGAAGGGAACCCATCCTCATCTGGGTAACAACACATATTATTAAAGTGATCATTATTGATCTATATGTAATATGTTTGGCTTAGAAGAAGCCTTTGTCCCAGCAGTCTGAATTTGGAGTAGATGAGAGCTCCATCCACTTAACTGACTCACTTATGCATAAACCAAACAACGCGCTCAGAAATTGTTTATATTGTTTATAGATATGCTGTCAGATTTTTAGAAACCATGCCTACTGAGGTGCTGTGGACAAGCCAGAAGGCTATTGGAAAAATGTTTTATGGACTAATAAGACCAAAATAGAATTTTTGGTTTAAATAAGAAGCATTATGTTAGGAGAAAGGAAAACATTGCATTCCAGCATAAGAACCTTATCCCATTTGTAAAACATGATGTTGGTAGTATGTTGGTAGTATGTTGGTAGGTTCCAGCCTGTTTTGCAGTAATAGGTAGTAATAGGGCGGCTGTGGCTCAGTCGGTAGAGCGGGTTGTCCACTAATCCACTAACCGTGGGGTTGGCGGTTCGAATCCCGGCCCGGGTGATCCCATGCCGAAGTGTCCTTGGGCAAGACACTGAACCCTAAGTTGCCCCCGATGGCAAGCTAGCACCTTGCATGGCAGCTCTGCTACCATTGGTGTGTGAGTGTGCTCTCATTAGTAAGTCGCTTGTAAATGTAAAAATGTAAAAATGATATTTCTGTAAAGCTGCTTTGAGACAATGTACCATTGTAAAAAGCGCTATACAAATTGATAAATAATAAATAAATATCTACAGTGTAGTTATAGCTCTATGCTGTCCTGTTGTTTTGATGTAAATAGTTCAAAATTGTTCAATGCTTTATGTAGATAGCCCACTTGAGACACTACAGAAAGTCAACAAACCTTTCCATATTTCACATTTACAACCTCCAGATCCTTTTTCTTAAAAAATCATATAAAAAAATGTACTGACTAGGATGAGGTTGGTTGTCACAGCACTTATATCTGGTACACCAAGACTTATTGGGTGTTATTAGTTTGCAGAAAGTTTTTTCAACCTGTTTATATTCTATAAAACAGTCCATCTACTCCATAGTGTCACTTTGGAATGAATATAGCGGCTGCAAAAAAGATTCGTTTAGACCCCACATGACCAATATAATATATCCATGTAATCAGGACAAATGTAGCGATGCATATTACAGTATAATCTAGAACATGCATGGAAATACTGTATGGTTTGTATATGCTACTTGTTCTAAACCAAGTGCAACTTATGAGTGAATTAATGTGTGTATTTTGTTTCTTTCTTGTATTTAACCAGTAAAGGGTGTGTATGACTTTTCCCATGTGAGTCTCAGCCCTCAGCCCGGCCCACAGCACCTGCTCTCAAGGACACAGCAAGGTAAACTTGGCTCACCTGTCTGCTCTTTTACAGGAAACAAATAAAACATTGTAGTATCTGCTCTCATAATGATTAATCAAATCAACTCTGTTTGAAGACTGTACCACCTCTACAGCTCAAAATTTCAAACCAAGTGTACTTTATGAACAATTTTAGCACAGACTGATTCACTACCATGCCTCATGCAGCTGTTCTGATTTCCTTTGAGACTCCCTGCCTGTGTGTGTTTGTGTGTGTGCGTGTGTGTGTGTGTGCGTGCGTGTGCGTGTGCGCATGCATGCAGATATACATGCTTGCTTGACATGCAAGTATGAGATAACAAGAACAAAGTATCAACCAAATGCTTTCGTGTGCATTTTAGAGAAGTATTCCACAAACTCCCCAAAATCAGCTCCCTCAATAAAATGTGTGTAGCTTCCAGAAGTAGCTCCTTCTGCTACAGGAAGTGGCCTTGTGAGCCAGGAAATGGACATCCTGTGCCTCAACCAGGACTTTTTTTGTTATTGTTTTAAGGATGTACTATACATATCTCCGCAAGTCTGTGAACAGAAAACCTTTAGTAGAATTATAAGCCGTCTTATAATTCTGCCAAAATAATTAGATCGAGGTCTGGGGAATTTGAAGGCAGAGTCAACACCTTGAACTCTTTGTCATATTCCTCAAACCATTCCTGAACAGTTTTTGCAGTGTGGCAGGGTGATTTGCTGAATGAGGACGCTGCCATTAGGGAAGATAGATGGATAGATAGATAGATAGATACTTTATTGATCCCCCAGGGGGAAATTCGAGGTCCCAGTAGCTCAAG
>JAFFST010048162.1:226296-236926 GCA_022414735.1 Noturus placidus | reverse complement strand
CCGCCAACCCCACGGTTAGTGGATTAGTGGACAACCCGCTCTACCAACTGAGCCACAGCCGCCCTAAATAATACATGACTTATCAACTATTGAATTTCAGATGTTTTTTTTTTAACAACACTAATTAGTAATCCTACAAAGTAAGAAGATGATCAGTTTTGTTATCAAAAGCAGTATGTATTCCAGGAAGGGTTAAGAATGAAATAATGTTTTACAAGTATACTTTTACTCACTGTAGAGACGTGGACAAGAGCCTGTGTGTGTGTGTGTGTGTGTGTGTGTGTGTGTGTGTGTGTGTGTGTGTGCGTGTGTGAGCAGATGTTTGGGGTGCTTGCACATGCCACTGGAGAAAAAAAAAGCAAGCATACGGACATCAGTAAGCGGACATCCTAACCTCTGACCTGTGGTGCTGGCTTTTTGCTTGGACAGGACTGATTGTGAAGGTCTGCAGGATGCTTAGTGAAAAGCCTGAGAGTCATCATGAAGTCATATGTTAATGAGCATAAAGTGTCCTTTCTCTCTGTCCCTCGGCTTCGCACCAGGCGGGGGCAGTCGTCTACCTTCCTCCTTCTCCTCAGACTTTCCCTTGCTCTCTCTCTCTCTGTCCGTCCATCCCTCCCTCCCTCCCTCTCTCTTTCTCCCTCCCTCTGTCCCTCCCTATGTCTTCTCAAAGCAGGCACTCAATGGCAAATTACTCTAGAAAGAAAGGATGGAGTAGTTTTCCATCTGGAGGCTCGCAGATCTCAGCCAACTCAATGACTTCATTCAATCTGGGCACGGACGAAAAGAAAGCGTGAGAGAGTGAGAGTGAGAGAGAGAGAGAGAGAGAGAGAGAGAGAGAGAGAGAGAGAGAGAGAGAGAGATCTGCGAGACTTCACATAACAACAGGAGGCAGCTTTTTTTGTGTGTAGGAATCTCCCATGAGGATTTCCTCATCATGACTGCTTCTCTGGGTATGTGTGAAAAGTACTTTCTATACATTTACAGTATGCCAAGTTTGTGTTTAGTATGTATGTGTATATATATATGTGTGTGTGTGTGCTAATAAATTAGCCATTCGCTGTAGCCATCTCTGGCAAGCTTGCATTGTCTACTCAGACAGCAGGCAGTGTAAGATCCTCATCCTACTAGAGTAGATCTCTTATCTGCTCTTATCTTTTCTTTCTTTGCTCTTTTTCTGCTCTCTCGTCATATCTTATGCGCTGATAATCTGATGTTGCAGATTCCAACACACGGAAATGTGTGTATTTACAAACAAGCTTTGGAATGCCACTGCGTTCATATGCAGATGTCTGATCTGGGCCTCCTCATAATCTCCCTCCACTGATGTTTGACAAGTTCTTATGTACAGAAGAAACTTTGAGCACTTTCATTGCTGTAGTAATGTAATTTATTTATTGCATGTATTTTCGTGTGCAATTCTATGGTTTTTCTTTTCTTTTGAAAACTCTTCCTGTTTTGCCCATTCCCCCAGTTTTGGAGAACCTCCAGATAAGTCTACAGATCTGGGCAGATAGGTAGCTTGTAAACACAATTAAAGCACATTAAAACATTTGGCTATTGCTACTAGTCCATCAAACAACATTACACTGCAAAAATATATATCTTAGCGATTAAAAATATCTTGAATATAGACAAATTCATCTAATATTTCTCTTATATAGATTGTTTTAAAGGGGCCCTATTATGCAAAGTTCTCTTTTAAATGGTGTTTGAACATAAGTCTGTGTCTGCAGAGTGAGTACAAAACCACCCTATAATGGTAAAAATCCACCCACTCCTTTTTTTTATATTCCCAATAAATCATAAACAGTGTGTCAAAATGAGCCATTTACATTTTCACCCTAAACGTGATGTCACGTTGGAGCAAGCCCCGTCCAGGGACTCTGCCCTATTAACACAGATCCCCCCCTGAGTGAGCTGCACATAGTCTGCCAGTTTCTCCACGCTGGAGCAGCTACAGTGATAAGCTACAGTGATAAGAAGAATGTCTCAGCTTCTTAAGCTTTGTAAGTGTGCTGTTGTTGATTGTAAGAATGGACATAAGAGTCGTCATGTACTCCCGGGACCAGAACCACTGAAGACTCAGTGGAGAAGTTTTATTTTTCAAGAAAATGTGCCCCAAAAATACAGTAAATCATTTTACACCAGAGTACTTTTTGAATGCGCTTATTAGCAGATTCCATGGCTGATGTAGTATCCAAAGCATGAGATGTTCTCTTCCGGAAAGGGGGCAGGGAACAGCAGCCCACTTGCTCATTTAAAATTTAAAAGACAGACAGCAGCATGCTATAATAAATAATCTGTGGGGTATTTTCTGCAGTGCACCTGTGTGTGTGTGTGTGTGTGTGTGTGTGTGTGTGTGTGTGTGTGTGTGTGTGTGTGTGTGTGTGGTTTAAGTATTGCCCATGATTTAAAGGCCTTTGAAACTCCTCATGTCTCACACCAGCCAGTGCATTTTTGTGGAAAATATTCCATTTGAATTGTTTTTGTGGCTCTCTGTGGTACGTAACCTTCACTCAGATTATGAGAAAAAGAGTGAATGAGGTTTTGCTGTGCAGCTACTGTACTGTGTGTAAGAACACAAGACAGTGAAATCAGAAAATAGGTGGACTCCGTAGCATTTTCGGCAGTGAAGTGTGTACTGATCTCCTGTATCTCCTCATCTTACAGCTGACTATGCTAGAATGTTCACTGTATATCTTTCCTTTACTGCTGGAAAGCCTGGGTTTATGTGGATCTGTATGAAAAATAGTGTAGGAGTCCTCAAGTATCTCAGAAGCACTTGGAACACTTGTTGCTTTCAATCACAAGTGATTTACAACTGAAAGACAGTTTCATCATTGACTTTCATGAGAATTGGTGGATCTTAAAGCTGCATGTTTAATATCCATTATGTAAAGCTTTGTTCTTTTAATTGCTATCCCTATTAGGCAGTGAGGTACAGACATGAGGTCAGTGTTTTCAACACGTTGCCTTTGAATTGCAGAGAAAGTGCAAAAACACATGGCCATTACACCATACAGACTCTCAGACGTTTCTCTTAATGTGCTTTCTCTTAATCAAACCAATGAGGCTGCTTTTCAGCCTGCCTGCTTTTGGTGAAATAATTCATCAGTTCTGAACATGCGCCATTTTAAACTGGCATTTGGAAGAGTTCTAGGGAGGAAAGCCCAGAATGAGACACACATGTATATAAAACCATACAGACCACAGCAGTTCCAGCTAAAGATAAAGCATTACGAGTACTATGTTCTGTTGAAAGGTAGGATTTTGTGGATTTGTCCATTTTTTTCCTCAATTATTTGTAGTTATTTATAGTATATTCAGACCAGTTATTTAGAGTCAGAGAGTGGTTCCTTGTTCAAATTGTTTCGTTCAGGAACAATTTTACTCAGAAAGGTCTGCTTTGGTTTACAGGAAGAGATCATGGTAAGCACTCTTAGGCATATGCAAATGTGTTTTTTTTTCCAATTTGCTAGTAATCTTAGACGTTGGTTTAGATTATACATGAGCAGCGATGGTTTTTAAGGCATAAAGTGACAAAAAAGAGCAAGAACATGCAAAGCGATGGCAGAACTTTATTAAGTACAAGACGAGGTGGTATGTGAAGAACATTTGTTCTGTACTGATCTTATAGTCACACGATTATGCTTAATGTTCAGGGATATAACTACTGAACTACTGGAAGAGAATTAATTGAAATCAGCTTGAGATAGATATAATTGGTTAAGTCTGCATGAATTGCATAGGGGTAATTTTTGCAAAGGGAGCAGCTGCCACCCATGTTGCTATGAACCTGTACATGGGCATAAACGAGGTTACTTTACTGTAGTTTGTGCCTAGATCAATGAATAATCTCTTTCATAAGCAATGGTGAAAGATGAGTTTGAGTTTCTCCTACAAAACATTTGTTAAATATATTATTAGTAAGTCTTTATTTTTACTGTTATACGTAAAGATTAAAAACATTTTATAAGTAACAGAGTAGACGATGGCTATCCTTGTTAAATGCAGAACGTTCTGTTAGGTCTGATGATGTTAAAAAGAGCGCAACCATGGAAATGATTCATAGTGCTACAAATAATTTATATTAATAATTCATAATAATATTTGACTAGTATGTCATACCGTTGCACTAATCATTATGCAGGTCCAGAAATTTTCTCTTCTCGCTTACCCATCTGTCTCTCATCCCCCCACTCGTTTTCCCCAGTGCAGCTTTGATCACAACAGCTGAATAGTTTTCAACTTGGCTCTGTGTGTGTGTGTGTGTGTGTGTGTGTGTGTGTGTGTGTGTGTGTGCGCGCGCATTCCTCCTGTGAATGGTGAGTTTGTTAAGCCTATAACAAAGTCATTCTTTGTCTTTCTGGTATGCCAGAGATATAATCCAGAGGGACTCTGTTGTTGGAATAAATAATTGACACTCACACCCTTTTTAATCCTTTGCAGCCTCTCAAAATCATGTAAGATAAGAATTGATTGAGTTTATAGAACATTTTTTAATAACGTGATGTAGTCACTTGCTAAAAATATCTTTGGCTGTCTATGGGCTGGATATATGTAGTCGGGTGTGAGTATTGTATTCTCTAAAGCACAGAGAGTCCTTTGTGCGCCTCGTTCTCATTCCAAACAGCAGAAGAACCCCAAAAAGAAAAGACTTGATTTCTCTGTGTTAGACATAGGTCTGAACTATTGGAAGATTGTTTTAATGCTCTGTATCATTCACACCTTAATTTTGCATATACATATTGCATTTTTTTATAATATTATTATCCCTATAAACAGCAGGAGGCAAGTCTGAGTGGACTTCTTGTAATCAACTTCTTGTAATCAGCTTCTTGTAATCTGAATTTTTTTCCCTGGCTGTTATCTTGTCACCCCGTGTTTAGTGGAGCTTATTCGATTTCCCGACAGTAAAGGAAGGCAAACGCCATAAAATGATAACAGAAAGTAACCAATAACCAATAACATAATAACCAATAACACAACAACAGTAACCAATTACACATGCTTACATTCTGACAATTTCTGAAGCTAGGAATCTTCCAAAGCCATATTTGGTGTCTCCATTTTCAGCAGTGCTGTAATATACCCCTCCTGATCTTAGTGTGTTGAAATGGACCTGTTGTGAGTAATGCCGCATTTCAGTTTAACTTGTAACTCTGAACGTCCAACCTCAGACTAGAAAAAAAAAACACAACAGAAAACGACGCCTGGACGTGCCTGGGCTCAGACAGGGACGAAACTGGGCTCCCGGGCTGGGACAAGGACGAAACTGGGGGATTCTCCGGCTGGGCCTGTAGCTGCTGCCGAAACTGTGCCATCTGGCACTCGAGTTCCTTCCTCAACTGGATGGAATTATCCAGGAGCACCAAAAATAGCTTCGAGGCGCCTAACCCGGCTTGCTCCATCCAGTTGAGTTGGGATGTCTGCTCCTGTACCCGCGCCAGTGGTCCAGATCCCAGCACTCTTAGGATCCAGGCTTCTCCGCTACTTCTATTTTGGGCGCGTGATACTGTCTCTCTGGTCCACTTGTGATCTTGTGATCCAAACAGGGGTAATCCATTAACAGGCGAAGGTCAGGCGAACAGCAAACAGAGTAGAAACAGGGCTAAGGAGAAGACGAAGTAGTTGTCACAGAAAACTAGGTCGATACACTAAACATGAAACATAAACGACATGAAACGTAAGACATAAACGACGGCTATGAATTGCTTAGCGGAGAAACCAATGTGAACAGGCTAAAGGCTAAAGGCTAAAGGCTATGGTTTACTATGATGCGTACGCAAAGAAGTTTACTAGTCATTCATATATGCAGTCCTAAACAATGTTCCGCGCCGAGTGCAGCATGGCGCGTGTTATATAAACCTGTTCAATTAGCGGGGGGACTACAAAACAGCTGATACCAATACGGCCATGTGTTCATGTCATCAATGAAAGACACGGGGAGGAGACCTGACGTAAACAAAAGTCCACGTGTTAGGAAATTTCAGTGAAGTCCGCTACAGAGACGAGCAAATGCAGTGCTCGTACAACGAGTTCAGCAAGTGACATCAAATCCACATGGCTGCTCACAGAATCAACAGTCAAGCATCAAAGTAGTGCTTCTTAATTTGAAGTATTTGCTTAAGATCAATCAACATATGATATATTTGATTGTTACATCTATAACACGGACTATACAGACTGTGTTGAAGAGGAAAATATACTCATCACAGTTAGCTGGCTTATTTGTTGCTAAAAAAAAAAAAAAAAAAAAAAAAAAAGTGACCTTGAAAATGATAATGGTAATTCCAAGTTATGACTTTCCATTTCCTGAGTTGAAGGGAGCATAATACCATGGGCAGGTCTTTTGGTCTCTGCACTCTTAAAAATAAAAGTTCTTCAATGGTTCTTTACTGCAATTTAGCCTCTGCAAAGAATCTTCTTCTTGTCAAGAACCATTGTCATAGTATATGGTTCTTGAGTTGAGCTGTATGGTTCTTTGCATATTGAAGAAGTTACTTATGATTCATTATAGGTTCTTCAGAGCAGTGTATTGGTTCTTCAAAGTATCATCCCTTAACATGTTAAAGTGAACCCTGTAAGGTTCTTTGTGGGACTGGAAAAAGTTATTCTGGCATCAGTCTTAAGAACCATACTTTTATTAATTAAAGCACTCGCTAAGGGAGTTTTAGAGAACTAAAATGATGGGTTCTTTGTAGTACTGCTGTAAAGAACCGTTTCTGGGTTCTTTAAAGTGCTAATAAATAGATGGTTCTCACTTGAGAGTAATAGGTTCTTTGTGTAATTTAAGAGTTCTTCTAAGTCATCAGGCTGAAAAAAAAACATTTTTTTGCTCTAATTGGAACCTTTATTGTTGAGTGTGGTTATGGAAAATTCATCTTCCCAGGGACCGGTTCAGTCCCACAGGGTCGTCTATCATCCTGATACTTGAGTTTTTATTAAAATAATCAATATTAGGTTTTATTTTTCAGATTATCAAACTAATTCCTATCTTTTTTCATCAATACTCTGTTGCATGTATCCCTCTTGAGTTCAGTTCCACTGGATGACCCTATAGGACTCTGTGTAAATAGTGCTCTGAATTTCAAAGCTTTTGGGTATACACTTTGAGGTTTGGGTTTTTAGACTGAGTCACTTTTCTTTAGTATATCCATCTGGGACCTTAATGTCAGTCACCAATTTTCTTTGCTCCCAAATGTCTGTTTGTCTATGTACATATAATGTGACCATGGCAATCTTTGTTATTATACAATGTTGATGGTAATGTCTGGGATATGTTGTTCCATCTTTCCACCACTGAAACCTGTCTGACCTTTAATTGGACCTTTGACATTTGAATTTAACAGCCCACTACACCATATTTATATGTACTAAGTGTTTATGTTTACTGTAAATGATTGTCTATTCTGTAAACTATTGTATAGCTTCTATACAAAAAACTTCTCATTTTTAAAGAATGCAATAAATGAAGAAGGACATGTGGAGGTTTAAGTTAGAATTTGCTTTGCAGCTGTTTCATACTGTTGTTTTTAGAGGCACTTGGTGGAGGAGAGAAATATTGTGGGGAGCCTCATCTGCATAGTGTTATGTGCACTATGTCAGGAATGTGTTTGGGTGTGTATGAGTGGTAGTGTGTGTGTGTGTGTGTGTGTGTGTGTGTGTGTGTGTCTGTGTGTGTGTGTGCATGTGTGTGTGTGTATGTGTGTGTACCCCACCAGCCATTATCACTTAGGACACATAGTGTACATTTGAATACATGCTTTATTCTTTATAACTCATACAGTATGTAATAGGATTCGATGTGTTGATGTGTTATTGAGAAAACAAAGAATAGACACATTGTCCTAACTGCACGAGTTTCATTTCTTTTAAAAGTGTTGTTATATAGACAGAAGAGAGAATTGCATATAAATGACTAAATGGAAAGTTATTGGATTCAGTTCACTGCATTAAGAATATTTGTTTTGTTCCTTGCCAGAATCGAGGGGATATATGGATAATATGACACACTCTTCTGTGTCATCAGATGGAGACGTGTTTCACTCTGAAGTAACATCTAGACCCACCCCCTGCCAGAGAGGGTTTGGCTCCATGCGCTCAGTGAGCACCTCAAGTCCACTCCCCAACATTAACAGGTACTCTCACTTAAACCTACTGACCTTCCACTGTTCCTTATCAAATCTCAGAAAACAAACCCACGGGGTTGGTGAAAAAGATCAAAGTGAGAAATAAAGCCAAGGGTCATCAATCTTATCCACATAGGGAATGTGTGGCTTCAGGCTTTCATTCCAAACAAGCAGGAGCCAAACCTGATTCCAGTTCTTTAATCAGTTCATCTTGGTCTCCAATTAACTATCAAGTGTGCCTCCTGCTTAGCTGGTATGCAGCCACAACGTCCCTTTGAAGATAAGATTGAAAACTCAAAGCATTGTCTGTAGTGTGTGAATGTGTGTGATGGGTTTGCACCTGCCTTGTGCCTCAAGATCCTTGGCATAGTCTCCATGCTCCCTTGCGACCCTGTGTAGAATAAGTGATATGGAGAATGCCTGGATGGATTGAATGATTGGTCAGAATATTTTCCATAACAGCATGGCTTGGACAGTAATTCTGGCTGTAATTCAAATCAAAGGTTTATATTAATCTGTTTGTTCTAATACATTAACTTTTTTTTCAGAAACATGTTATTCAAATGACTTGTATGGCAGAGGCTCCACATACACAGATTTAATAATGAACATGATGTACACTGAGCACAAACATCTGTATTACAGTATCTGTGTATTATACTGCACTGGATTAGACTCTGAATTATACTGATCTATCGTGAAGTCTGATATTCTCTATATTGTTCTACCCATACAGCCCTGTCCCAGCTCATTCGTGGTTAGAGAGTGGTTCTAACACCCCCCTGAGTTACTACACACCCCAGCCTTCGCCTCCACCATCACTTTCTACCCCTAACGCCCACAGCTCCCCTCGTGCCCTGCCATCCAGTCTTGATTTAGGGAACTTGGAACTTAGTCTGCTGGAAGCAATGGAGGGTCTAGAGTCTCTGGACTTTAATGGAACACAGCCTCCAATGCTACCTCAGAAGAGGAGAGGGATGGATGGAGAAGAGCTATCCCTGAGCTCACCACTCAGACTAAGTGGAGGTTCCAATAACAATGGGTCACCTACAGCATCTTCTCCTACGCCAGGTAAAATATGAAACATTATGCGCTTTCTCTAACCAACTTGAAAAAACAGTAGAGATCTGCCCACTGTTCTTCAGAAAAATCCTCCAGGTCCTGCACATTATTTGCTTTTCCAGCATCTTTTGCATATTTGACCCCTTTCCAATAGTGACTATATGATGTTGAGATCCATCTTCTCACACTGAGGATAATTGAGGGACACGACTATTACAAAAGGTGCAAACATTCACTGATGCTCAAGAAGACAACACGATACATTAAGCATCAGTACATATCAAATGATTCATTTATGATGTTGTTAAAACAGGATTTTGGTCACATCATTTGTCTTCTACATTTACAGCTATTTACGCATATAATGTCCCACAAACGGTGGAGACACTATTATTAAATTTCTTATGTGGTGCAATTATTTAGGGAGGATGTTAAAAAGATGAATACCAACATAATGAATAGCAACATAATGAACACGTTCTGTTATTCAAATGATATGGACACGCACACATCATTGGAATGCGCAGGATAACTTTCATAATTTACAATGATATTTCTTATCGAACCTAGAAAAGTGCAACAATAATAAACACCAATAATTTAATCTCGGCGCCATCCAATGATCTTTACGTATGCAGATACATATGGCAGATTATATAAACAATTTGAAATGATGCACATTTTATTCTTTCTTGTAGTGCAGGTTTGATTTAATTTGCCCTTACCTGTTAATTAATACATTAACTAACCAACACGTACTAACATGCTTAAGCTGCTCGTTATTCACGCATGAATTCAGAAGACTCACATGAAGTTAAGGTAAACTCTTCATTAGTTTGTGATTAGTACATGCCTTAACTCATCATTAGTTCACATTGAAGTAAGTATTAATTCAGGTATTAGTGCATGATTATTCATGTGCTTCTATTGTAAAGTGTTAACAGAAATCCTGTTCATTAGAAATGAAGACCAAAAAAAATAAAATGCAAAATGCTAACCATGTTGTTTCCACATTGACCAGATTCATTTTCCAGTAAAGCAGACAAGGTGAAATTTGTTCAAGACACATCAAAGTTTTGGTATAAGCCGGATATCACTAGAGAGCAGGGTGAGCATCCATCATGATTTTTGTAAATATATCTGCACATTTTTGACGGTTTTTCGTAACTTAATCTTCTGAATTGTCTCTACTGGTGGGCTGTAGCCATCGCAGTGCTGAAAGATAAAGAGCCTGGAGCCTTTATCGTCAGAGACAGTCACTCATTTAGAGGAGCATATGGACTAGCCATGAAGGTGGCCACGCCCCCACCTTCTGTCCTACAGCAGAGCAAGAAAGGTGAGGAGGTGCATCTTATTCATGCATACCCTCTCTCTCTCTCTCTCTCTCTCTCTCTCTCTCTCTCTATATACAGTGGTGTGAAAAAGTGTTTGCC
>JAFFST010048162.1:194315-208729 GCA_022414735.1 Noturus placidus | reverse complement strand
CAGGTGGTGGACTTGCTGGTGTGTTTAGGATTATTGTCCTGCTGCAGAACCCAAGTTCGTTTCAGCTTGAGTACACGAACAGATGGTCGGACATTCTCCTTCAGGATCTCTTGGTATTGCATTTTGTGTTAATTTGTGTTGTCCTTGACTATTGTTTAAATTGGTTTGATGTTCCGAAACACTTAAGTGTGACAAACATGCAAAGGAACAGGAAATGAGGAAGGGGGCAAACACTTTTTCACACCACTGTATATATATATATGTATATATATATTATCTATCTATAGATAGATAGATAGATAGATAGATAGATAGATAGATAGATAGATAGATAGATAGATAGATAATATAATACAATATATTTTTAGACCATCTTTAAGAAAAACTTTGACAAATGAGGGACGTATTGAAATCATTCTCATAGCTGTATCAGGAAGCTGTCGCAAGATTGCGATGGACTTTAACAGGAAACATGGCGAGCACATCTCACACACGACACTGACACTAAACTTATTAACAAATTCAAAAAGATTGGAAAGTGTTGCAGACCAATCGAGATGTGGATGTCCACGACCATCCACTGTGGAAGTCACAAGCAGCTGGCGTACATAGTTTCCTATGTATAGAGACTTTTGGAACACCCTGTAGATAATAGTAAGAAACTAATCATAAAAAAGTAGTTGACAGACGATGTACATTTACATTTATTCACTTAGCAGACGCTTTTATCCAAAGCGACTTACAAATGAGAGATACAAGCAAAGTGATATAGACAGGCAGAACAATACAAGTAGTGCTACTATACAAGATCTGTTAATTGAGTACCAGAAGAAGCAACGTGTGCAGAGTCGAGGTGTAAGTGCAAAAATCTCTTTTTTTTTTTTTTTATGAGATGGTTAGGTGTTGATGGAAGAGGTGGGTCTTTAGCTGTTTCTTGAAGATGGTGAGTGAGTCTGCAGTCCTGATTGAGGTTGGAAGTTCATTCCACCACTGAGGAACAGTTAGTGTGAAGGTTTTGAAAAGGGACCTTGTGCCGTGCTGGGAACTACTAAACGGCGGTTGCTAATCGATCACAGATTGCGTGTGGGAATGTAAGCCTTCAGGAGAGAGTTGAGGTAGGAGGGTGCTGTTCCAGACATGGTCTTGTACGTGAGCATCAAGGTCTTGAATTTGATGGGGGTAGCTACAGGAAGCCAGTGGAGGGAGATGAAGAGGGGTGTGACATGGGTTCTCTTCGGCTGGTTGAAGACCAGGCGTGCTGCAGCATTCTGAATCATCTGCAGAGGTCTGATAGAGCTGGCTGTAAACAGTCAGAGCTGGGTGTAAGTGTGATGTAAACAGTAACATCTGACTTACACCCCAAGTACGACCGAAGAAGGCACTTGGGTTTTTCCTCTTCCTATGTTCTTAATCTGTTTTAAAATGCATTGCCCTTGCATTGTGTGATAGAGATGTGATTGCTTTATATAAGCTTTTAAGGTTATTTTAACTACTTGAAATATTTATAGTTATATTAAAACTATCATATTTGTATTAATAGTCTGTTGCACATGCTTCATTTGGATGTGTTTACACCCAGCGCTCTGTTATTTATATATACAAAGACAATTAGCACATTTGGCCAGAACCTTGCAGTGGTATCGGACTCAAATCACACCCATGTCATGCTGCATATTGTCACACTGGAGCTGGATTCTTTACACTTTTCTTTCAAAAACCAGCCTTTCATTCCTTTGGGAGTAATAAATATATGAACAAAATATGGATCTGAAGTGATGGAGTCAATACACTGCCTGTATGTCAGGGCAGAAAGTGGTGCTGGACTACATCACTCATCAGCACCAGCAGGTCACATGAGCCAGTCACATGTCCCAATCAGCCTCACCTGTGTCTTGTTTTCACTCTGATTATCCCCCGGTATATACGTTTCTTTGTTTCACCTTTTTTTTTTTTTAAGCTGTTGTTGTATCTGTTGTGTTCATGTGTTACTAAATATATCATAGTCTTGCTCATGGTATGTGTTTATATCCCTGTAGCTCCTGTTTGTGTTTCTTGTTTTCTCACTATTTTAGTTATTTGTTTGCATTTTGTTAAAATGAAGTCTGTGCTTGCATCCACTGCTTACATATTAACTTTATCAATGTCCAGTAATGACATGACTGTTACATGTCAGATATTTGGTTGGATCTCCGGTACTCTGATGAAAACAGTCAAGTTCATTAGCCATGGATAAGACTTGTCCTGCTATGTGAGCTGAGCTTGATATATTATGTGGGCAGAGCACTTGTGCAGGATGTGATAAAGTCTCATAGGAGTGTGGAACATCCCTGCTCTTGGCATTTGCTGTTGGCCTAAACATTTAGATTGAAAAAGGTCCAGCAAATATGATCAGCTAATCTCCCACAATGTGGGCTGCATTTCTCTTTCTCCTGGCAGAGAATCAGTATTTCATACATTCAGTTAAACAGGCCTTGTCTGTAGAATGAACTAACCTCAGTACTATGTAAATGTGGCATAGTGACTGTTGGTTGCTATGAGAAAATGTATTAAGGTTTCCGATGGGTTTTACTTGATTCAGCTTATATTTAACAGATGCATTAAGCATGTAAACTATCAAATGCATTTTGATAACAGTAAAGAGGCATGATGTCATGATGATGGCACTATCACAAGACTGGGAGAATGGTTTAAATAGCTTCTGTTCCATTTATTTTTTAGCTAGCACTCTTTTATGTGCATCATTGCTAAAATAAGGCATCGGTGATCACCGATATAATTACGTGCACTATTCGCTATTAAGTCAATATAGTTGTATATGGTTACTGTTGAATACAATTCAGAGGAAATGCTGCGGTAACATTTGGCCTGCAGTCCAGAACAGTTGCTTGTTCTGACCCAGATTCCAATGATTCAAGGTCAAGGAATGAGAGTGGGAGGTGAAAGAACAAATTAAACAGATGGACATGGAAAAAAAGGAAAGAGAGAGACAGTGACAGAGGTTAATGGAGAAATGTGTGAATATGTGAGAGAAAGGGATAGATTGAAAGCAGGGTAGAGAATGACAGAGTCCAATCTCTATGTCTAATCTAAGGCTAGGATGCCTGCCATTGCGTCATACTTTCTTTCTGCTAGAAAACGTCATTAGGTAGGGCTGTACCCCCTTTACCATTATTGCCATTTTTATTAGATCCCCTTGCTATCTTAATACATCACAAACCAGTGGTTTTCTTCTTGCAAAGCCCTAGTACATAATTTTAAGTAAATCAATTAATTTGACTATACAGCTGAACTGGAGAATACTATTGTTATCACTGATAGATTTGATGACAAGTGTTTAAATTAGCTTTTTACTACAGTTATACAAAAACGGGTTCGGGTTGGGGTGGGTGGGCACTGTGGATTAGTGGTTAGCATGTTCGCTTCACGTGGTTGGGGGCTTGAATCCCACTTAGAATTCCACATAGTAAATCCTTATGACTAGCAAGATGTATGAATGGGAAGGTGAACAAAAGGGAAAAGACACAAACCCCACCCAATTTTGGAAATTATCCCCCCCCCCCCAACAGGGGGTAGGAAAGCTATCAGGGCCACAATATGCACCAATATAGGTATCACTAGTTTAAAAAAAAAAAAAAAGATTAGATGAATAGATAATTGAATGCGAATAGATTATTGAATGCAAACTAATGTTAATATGTATTAAACAAGTTTCACTGTGCTCGAAACATCCTTCAAACATCCTAATTACTTACAAATGACAAATGAACCCTTCTTCTCCTCTGCACATTTTATTACAAATGATGACCTCACACATTCATTCATTTATCTTCAGTATTAGATTTATCCAGGTCAAACAAAGTTCAGTATATTTTAAACGTAATTAAGTACATTTATTTTGACTGGTATCAAAGTGTATATAATGCACACTATGTTCATTATGTAAAGGTAATTTCGATTGCTGGGAGTGGCATGGAAAAGGAGAAAAGTGAAAGAGAGAAGTGTGTGTGTGCGTGTGTGTGTGTGTGTGTGTGTGTGTGTGTGTGTGTGTGTGTGTGTGTGTAAAAAGAGAGCTCTTTTGAGAGAAAGAGGCCTAAAGTCATTTGGTGGTTTTATAAATAGCTTAGGAGTCACTGTTGATGGCAGCACTTTCATGGGCTTTGTGGAGTATTTATTTGTAAGAGTAACCATCCATTCTGTTCCTCACATGCACCCACATGCACAAACAAACACACAGATGTGTGCCTTTATACCTTAGGCTCTTTTTTAGCAGGCAGTACAAAGCAACACTCTAATTCCACCACAATTGCTGCACTTTTCATTCATTCATTCATCTTTATCCGGGTCAGGGTCACGGTGGATCCGGAGTCTATCCCGGGAATGTCGGGTTAGAGCCAGGAACAGATACAGTGCTTGCTGCATTTTGCTGTGTGAATCTTTTTTTTTTTTTTTACTATTATTATTTATTATTAGTTAAAGTCATCACTGGATATCAATCCTTCCTGAATTGCTGGCTGAAAATATATCTGATTATGATGATGTTTTTTGGTAATCCTGCAGTAAATAATGACTCACCTTGGCATTGGTTAATTGGTTAAGACAAATAAAAATTTGCATCGAATATGTGAGCCATATATCTGACACAGGTTACTGTGCATGACAGAGACAGATAAAGAGAGAGAGAGAGAGTGAGAGTGAGGGAGATAGAATAGTGTGATATTAAAACTATACAGAAAGGGAACCACTGACCCTTGGGTCATAGACCATGACCCCAGACAATGCCACTGGAGTTGGCTCTTTAAGTATGGACTCAAATAACCTCTCACCCCTGACCTGCAGACTGGGAACGTTACATCATCCCTTTCCCATCAGTATTTGGAGCATCGAACAATTGTGTGTGAGCGTGTGTGTGTGTGTGTGTGTGTGTGTGTGTGTGTGTGTGAAGCAAGCCTGGATGGAAACTGTAATGGAATGATATGAGACAAAGAGCATCAGAAACAGTGGCGGTACAAGTGACAAAAAGTCTCTGCCATGAAACACAAACCTTTCATTCTCAAGTCTCTTTCCCTCTCTGTCTGTCCATCTCTCTCTCTCTCTCTCTCTCTCTCTCTCTCTCTCACACACACACACACACACACACACACACACACACACATACTTAAACACAGAGGGAGCTCAGGTGTCTCCTCTTGCTCTACAGGAACTAAATGGCTCTCTTGGTTTAGTCCAACAATGTCAGTGACACTCTAGCACTGGCCTATGAGTCCTATTGTTAGCTTACAATCCTCTTGGCATTGTGCGCAATAATGCTCTCTCTGAATGGGCAGCCTAACCTACTTGTATTGTCACTAATTGGTCTCTCCCTGGCGGGAGGAGAGAAAAAGAAGGGAAGGATGAGAGGGTCAGGAGCCTGGTTGAATCCACGGTGCAGCACTGTGATGGAGAAACAGTTCAGACAAAGAAGCTTTTGTGGCACCACGGTTCAGAATTCAACAGGAAATGCATCTTACCCCCTTTCTCCATCTGATAAGAGCTTCAACTAACCATTACCTCATCACACACACACACACAAAATGACTCCACACAAGTACTTACTTGTGCATACATTTACTTAAGCATAGGTATTGAAGCGTTATAAAAGTAAAATCCCCTCTGGCTGTGTAATTGTTTCAAGTTGTCCCTGTTCCCAACACACCTGATCCACCTCACAATGAGCTCGATAATTAGCTGATAAGCTGGATCAGGTGTGTTAGAGCAGGAAAAACGTGAAAACTGGGCAGGGCAGCAGCTCCCTGGGCTTGCAACTGAGAAGCCATGTCATATAAGCTAGGCAGGAGTAATTCTGTGAAGACAGCTCAAGCGTGCCAGGAATTTAACTGTACATGTCGGGTTTTTAAAAGAGGAATTTCTCTGCCAGTCTATTTCCTTTTTAACTTTGGTCTACTCTTGCATGGACCAGTTTTCTGTTCCTCGAAACAAGGAGTGGTTTACGACAACAAAATCTACCTTTACCCAGAATGCAACATGCAAATCTTGAAGGATTACACTCTGAGGTTTCCTGTACATTAAAGAGCACTACAAGGTTCCTCTCCGAAGAAACTACTTGAAAGCAGCTACATTTGTTTTCAAATATTCGACTTTCCTGTTCTTCATTTTATGTGGTTATTGTCTAGGATTACTGTTAAATCTAGTTTTATTTTAGGCTGCAAGAGAAAAAAATAGTCATATGCTGCCTACCAGATAATCCAAAAGGTAGGCTGCTTTTCTGGGCAAAGATTGGTGTAGAACTAGTGCCAACAAAAGCAGACTGATGATTACATCTAATTGTCCTGCATAAAAATGGGCAAATCTTGGAAAATATGGATCTAATTAAGTTGACATTGCTGATGTTTACTGGTCCATAGATAGCAATTCTCATGCAGTGTTGCCTTTCTGTGAGGATGTGCACTTTAACAGTCCAGAAAGATGCCAAAGCCAACACTTGGTACACACTCACATTCTGCACCTGCTTAAAAGGAAATCGCTCTCCATAACAGGAAGTGACAGGAGTAATTTTGTTTATTCTGCACTGATTTGCTAGGGTGAACAGCCAAATAGAAAACCTTTTCTTCCACCCAGGCTTCAATGCTGATTTGCCACTAAGTAGCAATGGCAAGTGCCAACAATGTAGACCTCAAATACTACAAACGATTTTCATCCACTGATGGTCAACAACACAGCCAGTTAACTGGCTGACAGCTGGTGTTGTGTAGTTGGGCACTAACAGTTATATGTCAGTAGGGATTCTGGAGATTATAACTGGGACAGTCCTTTGTGGCCCAAATCTTGTAACCCTGGTGGTGCACCTAAATATTATGCACAAATAGTTTGAGATCATAGATTTTGGTAGGGTAACTGTTTTTAGAGTTATCGTGTAACAGTCATTCATTCTTCTTACGGTCTAGCCTCTTGTTTTGAGTGGTTTTGGACATACCTTTGTTCAACTGTGATCGATACAGCAGGTATGTTTCCCATCACCAGCATGGTATATACAGAACAACTAATATTATCAACCAGGGTTGAAAAGTGTCAGCAAAGTTTCCAACCCAACTACTTAAAATTAAAAAAAAAAAACACACACACACACACACAAAAGACATATAACTATCACAAAAAAAGTTCAATGTGAAACACGTATTTCTGTGCAGAAATTCCATAATTCCCTTTTCCCACTCCCAATCACTGTAATATATCTTAAAATAGAAATGGTTTTGTACATCATAGACATGCTGTCTGCACTTACACTTTGCCTTTATTTGTATTAGATTTAATTCCAATTATGTGCGATAAAACAAGCCCTTGGGGCTGCTGAGTATTTTAAAACTAGCTTTATTTGAAATAAAAAACTAAGACGTTGTCAATAACTGTCTCTTTCTCCACTGAACACATTCATAGAGCGATTCCTTCCCCTGTGAACTTTTATAAGCACTTTATACAATTTCCATTGTTAACCACTAGGTGCAATAATGGTGGGCCTGCTGTTTCACAATAGAGTTTGCAAGCGGATCAGTGGAGCATTAGCTTATATCTGTCAAATAGCCACATTTGTTTAATGCATTTGTGAGGTAGAGGTAGTTTGTGTTTCAAGTTCATTAAATTGTATGACATTGTGAATGAGTACTTTATAAAAATAAAGATGGTGGGGTTCTGCCCTATAGTACCTGCCCTTTGGACGAGTCACCGCTGATATTAAGTCATGGAATGTTAATATTACAGAATCAAAGCTGGATTTGCCCTGTTATGACAGTACTTTAACTATACCCCTAGCTTTGTTGGTGGAAGAAGAAGAAATAAAAATAAAAAGAGCTGTTAGCAGATGGTTAATGCTATGTTAATATACAAAATAGCACAACTTGTGTTACTAATCTTTCAACCTTACATACTAAATGCATATTTTAAGTGTTCAAGGGGGGGGGGGGGCTTCCCTTTCTTTTTTTAGATGTTTTTTTTTAAATAATCGCTTTGAAATCCTTAATATAGATTCACATCAGCATCTTGTTGCCAAGAAAATGACAATAAAGTTAATATTTATACATATTGACATACCTGTATGGTATACCTACTGATCCCTTTTCACACTGCACTCCATGCAGTTATTTGAGAAGTCCCACTCTTAGAAAAAGCTAATATTTGGATTGTAGCTTGTATCCTCTGTACACCCTACAGCTGCTGAGTGAGAACACCGCATGGCTGGCACAGGCATTGTGGGTGGATTTGCATGGCTGGCACTGAAAGTAGAATTACAGCCTGTTGCACCCTGGCCTGTGCTCCAAATGTTTAATGCTGCCAGGGAAATTTTTTTTTTTTTTTTTTTTCATTTTAATTTTTTTATTTATTTTAGGCATGTCAGGGTAAATAACTATTCTAACTTGCTCTATCTATACACAACTTTAACATGAATGTGTGTGCATGTTTGCAAATTCACTAAGAAGTGTCAGTTTTCACGGAATTATCAATGCTTAGATGACTGTAAATGATATCCTTCACCAAAAATACAACCCAGAAAATGGCCCGGAGCATATTGCAACTAATAGGTGTATGCAGGCTTCCTTAAATGCAGCCTGAGCATTTCCTACAGTGTAATTCTAAACCTAACGATAAATGAAATAATAAAATGTTACAAGCCTCTTTACAACATCCCATACACCTTCACTGTCTTGACATCAGTGACTGTTGCAGAAAAGCCCTTTCGCTTGGTGCAGCTGAAAGATTACAATAGAGACAGCTTACTGAATTTAAGATTTAGACAGCTTTACTGCATTTTAGATTAAAAGCTTTTAAACTGTCAGATTTCAGCAGAAGCATGCATCATGATTACAACAGCGATGTCCGTAGTTCACTGCTGCTTACAACACCCAGGAGAACATGGCCTTGTTATTGTAATTAAGGGAGAATCAACTTTTCTTATGAAATATTTAAGGCTGCTCCACTTTGCCTTTAATGGTTAGTAAAAAGGTAGAATTAATTATCAGAGAAAGCAAAGACAGGGGAGACATGAGTAACAGGATATAGTAACTAAAAAGGATTATTCACTTCCCTTTTGCACAGATATGAGGTGAGCTTAAGAGAGAGAGAGAGAGAGGAGAGGAGAGGATAGCCATACTGGCACTTTTAAATAGACTTCGTGGAACACCAAATCCTTGCTGCTATAGATATCAGCTGATGCCCTATTATTTGCCAAGGTGGACGGAAAAGGCCCAGGGTGGAGTGGGGGGAGGGGTAGTATTGGGTTTGGGAGGGGGGGTGCAGGATGTTGCAAGAGTTATGGGTGGAAATGAGAGTAATAAACATCATAACTCCTATTGACAGGTCAAACTAAATCACACTCTTCTTCTCAACAGTGGTCACATGTTAGATAAAGAAAGAGCCTTTTCCATCTATGACTAGGAGGGGAATCGTCTGGTCTAAACATAGAGCTGCGGTGCCTAATAGAGTGCAAAAGGGGGTGAAGGGGTGAAGGATAAATAAATGCAAACGCTTTTAGAAACAAGTAATAACATGTCAGAGAATATGAGGTGTGCTGCTTCCTTTCAGGTTTCCCAGAATTCTGTATATCTTTGAAAGAAACGTATGAAACAGTTCTTCTTGGAACCCCAAATCTATGTCTGTGGTGTGTGTGTGTGTGTATGTGTGTGTGTGTGTGTGTGTGTGTGTGTGTGTGTACATTTGAGTGTGTATGTGCAACAGGAGAGTATTTAGCTTCCTGAGATACACTGAATTCTTGTCGTCTGGGTCCATTCTGGCTGATTTTGGTGTGTGTGTGTGTGTGTGTGTGTGTTTGTGTGTGTGTGTGAGTGCGTGTGTGTGTGTGTGTGCGTGTTAAGTGTAGGTGTTATTGATAAATCATTCCTGATCTATGCCTTAGAACTACACACACACACACACACACACACACACACACACACACACACATGCAAATACATCAAAATCAGCCAGAATGGACCCAAACGACAAGAATTCAGTGTATCTCAAGAAGCTAAATACTCTCCTGTTGCACATACAAATGTGCAGATACACACACACACACACACACACACACACACACACACACACACACACATACACACACAAACACACAAACACACACACAAATACATCATTTGTGTGCCTTTACTCTTCAATGAGAGAAGAATTCCACATTGCCGACAGTAAATCTTTCACACAGTCCGTGGCTCGTCTTACTGTAGAAGTGCCCTTCCACTTCTGCCCCCTCTCTCTTCTTAACTATTTCCTCCCGCTCACTCCATTCACTCTCTGTCTTCTCTTGTTCCCTCCACGTTTCTGTATTCTGCACATACCTGCAGTGTACGTGCTCCTCTTCATTCTTCTTGTTTGAGATGAATCAGATAATCATCATCATCATTAAGCTTTACCTAATGTTAAACTTCTGGGCTTTATTTCAGGAGCCCTGGATTAAAAAATTTAATTCTCACACTCAAACCAATTATCAGTATAATTGTTACAGATAAAAGTATGTTAGGGCTTTTTTGTCATTTACACTTACAGCCTTCATATGGTATTTTACCAGGATATATGCATTCACATTGTTTTGTTGAAAGTCTAACAAATCAATGGATTTGGTGGATGTGACAACCCCGATTGATGGCGTTAGGAATGAGGACATGGGAGGCAGGGGACGAAGAGAATGGAGATGTGTTGGTTTTCTCTTAAGTTCTCTTCTCCGTGAGAAGTGCACACACATAAAACATCTCACTGTTCATCTCAATTCTGTTCAATGTTCATCTCAGCCATGCTTTTCATGCCAGACAATGTTAGCTTCATCTCTCTCTGCTGTCCAGCAGCCTACACAGGAGGAGAAATAGAACATAAATAGATTGCAATAGTCCACACACTGGTGTAGCCAATCACTCATTACCCGCTTGTTCTCTTCTACTTGCTCTCCAGTTCACAGCCGGTGAATGGACACAGCCTCTTCTCCATTCACCGTGGTGCCTCATTTTCTCAATTTGTTGATCACTGCCTTCAAGTTGTTCTATGGTGCATCTAGTGTTTTGGAAATTCTCTTGTGGCCCTATGCTTGCTTTGACAGCTCTTTGTTGACCACGGTTTCAGCAGTCGGATGAAACCAAGATTTAAAGAAAATACTACTGATCTTATGCCCGATGCCTCCTGGGATAGGCTCCAGGTTCCCCGTGACCCTGAAAAGGAGTAAGCGGTTGAAGATGGATGGATGGATGGACTACTGATCTTTATTTGGGGTTCAGAATTAGAATTAGAATGATGACAGATGTATGAGAATTACATTTGATCATGGATGTGAATGTTATTGATTCATTCTAGCACCCACACTTGCCCCATTATAAAAAAGGAGTCCACACGTATGTAACAATGTTATAGTAAACGTTTTCTTGAAATATATTTTTTTTTTTTTTATGTTTCTATTTGTTTTTGACTTGAATTTGGTTGGTACATTGTGGGTGGAAGAATATCTGATATCTTGGTTTCATTTTTTACATGGCAAAAACCTTAACTTTAATAGGAATGTGGAAACCTTTTCTATCCACTATATGCTATTCAATTGACACAGGGTTTCATCAGTGGAAACCGCTGCTTATTTTCTAAATCATTTCCATTTTAAAGTACGTTCTTCTTCTTAATTTATTTTAGACCTATCCTTCGATTGTAGCTTCAGTCTGCTAATGGTTTACAATTACCATCTTAAAGATATCAGCATGTCAAGGTCTCATCCAATGCTCTAGATTGCATTCACACCAACCCAGTCACTATTACACACGTAGGTTTTGCATAAGAATGCATGGACATACAGTATGTGCCTAAGCAGCTTTGTAAGTTTTGTCACTGGGAACTTATAACACCTTTTCTCCTCTTACAAATCATTATACAAAAATATGGTCCCCTGGTTTTCTTTCTCATAATGATACTTGTGAAATAGTTAAATAATTAATAACAATTCCCAGTAACGAAAGGACAAGATCAATCAAATTTAATCACAAGACACTATGAAAGTCAGAATGCAAATAAATTCCTTTACTGCTTAATTATGTTCATTCATTCTACACTTAACTATAGAAATGTGCTATATACTGTAATTAAATATTTATTATATTGTTGTTGAAGGCATGTATAAATGATATATCATTTCTCCAGCATAAACCTCACCATCAGTTTATCAGACTATCTAGAAAAGATATGAACACAAATATCCTAAGAGACCGATATAAAAGTAATTATCCCTTTTGTCACAGAGCAGAAGGGAAGGGGGGGGGGAGTTGGGCTTGCTTTTGCTGATGTAGATTGACTGACAGACTGCATGTTAATTTAAAATCCTTCTCATTGGCCAATACAATCTCCTGATCCTCATACTCTGCTGCACATATCACCCCATATGACGTGTTAAAGACCCCTGCTTGCACACATATCAGAGTCAGCATTCTGGAATGATTGACTGAATTCCATTGTCTCATTCACGTCAGATTAATTATGAGACATGTCAAAAACATCATGTCTTTAAGGTTTACGTTTATATTGAAATTTCAGCATGGCTTTCTAATTAATTGGGATTGTATTCATGTTGGTGGCACATGCAGAAATGTATGGCAGTGTAGAGGTTGGTTATCCAATAACGAATAAAATAAGAAGAAGAAAAAAGAAGAAGAAAAGAAGGAAAAGATGAAGAATTAGGATGATCCACTATATGCTATAGGTACTGATATAGTCCTGCTTTTGCTATGTCAGCCCCCTCTACCCTGTCCATCAGTGGAAAAGGACCTCCACAAGACCACCACTGATTAGATATTATTTGGCTGGACCATTATCTATGTGTGTGATTCTGTACAAGTGTTTGAGACAGAGCAAACTATACAGCATTCATTCATCTTCTTTGATCCTCTATAATAATAACCTTTAAAAGCTAAAATGAATTATTTGTTGAGATACTGAACAGTGAGTATTAAATGTCAGTGTTCACATACTTCTCTGAGTATAGTATTAGCTAATGAACTGTTCAGTCAAAAAAGTACAATGAGAGCTGAAGGCAGCATTACCATCTCCAGGCATGCTTTGATAAACTGATAGGATTATAGTTAGATCGCTAACTTGTTTAGCTTAATAAACATGTTCAAGTTCACAGGGCGGCTGTGGCTCAGTCGGTAGAGCGGGATGTCCACTAATCCACTAATCGTGGGGTTGGTGGTTCGAATCCCGGCCCAGGTGATCACATGCCGAAGTGTCCTTGGGCAAGACACTGAACCCTAAGTTGCCCCCGATGGCAAGCTAGCACCTTGCATGCAGCTCTGCTACCATTGGTAAGTGAGTGTGTCTCATTTGTAAGTCGCTTTGGATAAAAGCGTCTGCTAAATGTAAGTTGTAAAATAATTGTAGCCTTTGGCCACGCTCTCTTTTATAAACTTTGCATGTCCCACAAGGCATGATGGAAATTGATCTCTAAAAGTTGACCACAGAGGCTGAGGACTAGCTAGCCAGCAACAAATTGTTAGTTGCATATGTAACAATGGTTCTTTGAGCCCCAGATAACACCTTTATACCTTCTTGTACACATGGGCATGTATGCCTAAATCTTACAACACAAATCATGTGGTGATGTATGACAAAGTATTTTCAATAATACTGCCAGGTTTCAATTGACAGTGAACACTGAAAACACACATCTGGGTTTCATAGTTTCACACTTACATATGTAACTATTGTACATTTTCACCTGTCATAACTGCCAGGGGATAATGTGTGCCAAAAATTTCATGAGGAACAGCTTCATATTCAGCTTCTGCGAAGACTGGGGTTTCAAAATGGTAGGCCATCATCAGCTTGGTAGAACCTCCCAGATGCCGCTCTAGACCTCCTCCTGCTCCTCTGATAAGGGGCAGGAAGGATGACTGACCGTTCCATTGTAAGTAAAGTGAGAAGTAAAGCCATTAATTTCACCTAAGCCATCTCTGCCACCAATTTGTTGATTTGAATAGGGAGTAACTCAGACTGTTTTCTGGAATTCTTCTTGTGCTTATTGGTCGTTGCAGAACTCGGGTGTTTAGCAAGCTATTTATGCTGAAGGACTTGGGCTTGATTAGACTCTGATATTCAAATCTTTCAACC
This sequence comes from Noturus placidus, assembly GCA_022414735.1. Lineage (NCBI taxonomy): Eukaryota > Metazoa > Chordata > Actinopteri > Siluriformes > Ictaluridae > Noturus > Noturus placidus. The sequence goes on along the minus strand of JAFFST010048162.1, from coordinate 194,602 downwards.
GAGTGCCTTGTGTCAACATACAGTGGTGTGAAAAAGTGTTTGCCCCCTTCCTCATTTCCTGTTCCTTTGCATGTTTTTCACACTTAAGTGTTTCGGAACATCAAACCAATTTAAACAATAGTCAAGGACAACACAAGTAAACACAAAATGCAATTTGTAAATGAAGGTGTTTATTATTAAAGGTGAAAAAAAATCCAAACCATCATGGCCCTGTGTGAAAAAGTGATTGCCCCCCTTACTATAACTGTGGTTGTCCACACCTGAGTTCAATTTCTCTAGCCACACCC
>JAFFST010048162.1:175505-186045 GCA_022414735.1 Noturus placidus | reverse complement strand
AGGGCCTAGCCAAAGTCCTGACCTGAATCCTATTGAGATGTTGTGGTATGACCTTAAAAAGGCCGTTCATGCTCGAAAACCCTCTAATGTAACTGAATTAGGACAATTCTGCAAAAATGAGTGGGCCAAAATTCCTCCAGGACGCTGTAAAAGCCTCATTGCACGTTATCGGAAACGCTTGGTTGCAGTTGTTGCTGCTAAGGGTGGCCCAACCAGTTATTAGGTTTAGGGGGGCAATCACTTTTTCACACAGGGCCATGATGGTTTGGATTTTTTTTCACCTTTAATAATAAACACCTTCATTTACAAATTGCATTTTGTGTTTACTTGTGTTGTCCTTGACTATTGTTTAAATTGGTTTGATGTTCCGAAACACTTAAGTTTGACAAACATGCAAAGGAACAGGAAATGAGGAAGGGGGCAAACACTTTTTCACACCACTGTATTTATTGGACCTCATTTTGGGTACGTCTTGGGTCAATAAAGAAAACTAATGTTAATGTTAGAAGTTATAACATGCTGACATTAGACAACATTTACCAAACTTCAAATCAGATTGTGTTTTGCCATTGGGACCAGCTGTGGCATTACAGATTTATATGCTAAGACTGAGCTGCCAGAAGACTCATAAATCCCTGCCCATGCTGCTGAAGTTTTACTTGGTGACATCAGGCTCTCCACTGACCTGGCTCAGCAAATGAGACATTACATACCTTTGGATAAATATATATTGCCCATGCATTACCCCCTTCACAGCTACAACTCAGCACTCCTTTTGTGCAAACCACATCCAAGGAACATTTTGACGACAATAGGAATGTGGCGAATAAATGACAAAAGCTGGCAGTTCTTTTTAGCATGATCACATATTCTGTAGCACCTCTGGCCAGATGAGTACTAAAATGTTCAACTGAGGCCTGAGGTGTAAAGTGTAGACATGAAGATGTTGTGTCCAATTGCCCTTACTCCCTGTCAGGTGTGGATGACACTGAGCCTGTAGGTGGTGGAAGCTGTCCGTTCTGTCATCGACCCTAAGTGAGTTAGGGACTGCTATGACTTGCTTTCTCCAAACGATCCTGGCAACGGACAAAAGAGTCTTGTGTGGGAGCGTTATTTACTCTTTTCTATAAAACGCCCAGCACAAGGATGTAGCCAAATCACACACACACACACACACACACACACACACACACACACCCACACACACACACACACACACGAACATCCTACTCTGTTATTAGCTCCTAGTGGAGACAGGGAAGTATAAAAGAGATCCATGAAGATCTGAGTGTTTCGGAAGTCTTTGATGGTTACGTGTGTGTTACCATGAAACCATCTGTTTCAGGAACGATGATGTCTTGCGTTTAGCTCACGCCTACCTGTCGCTTTACAACTGAACGCTTAATCTTTCCATTCCCAGTACTCCTCCTGAGACTGCACAGCAAGTGCAATTTGCCAAACTAATTATACACAGGTTTCGGAAAGTCTTCTAGTTTGGACTAAATCCCAAATTCAATTCTTTCCACCCACTTTACAAAGGATGCAATCTCATACAGAATGCTACATTCATCCAAACAGATCATTGTTGAACAGTAAGTGCTGAAATACCACCTGTTGGAGCATTTATGCCTAATATCCACCGTTGCTTGCTTCCTTTATCATCCCGGTTAATGGTGGGTGAACATTCCTTTTTCAGTGCTCTGCTCCAGCGCAAACTGCTTTTGTGCCAGAACACTGAAAGATTATGGCATACTGGAATCTGATCCCGCCGCTGGTAGTCACATGCAGCCGTGCTAGAAAGGAACATTGGACTGGGATGAGTAGGGGGTTTAGATTTTGTTCAGGCTTTAACAGTGGGCGAAAAAAATGTTCCTCCTGTTTTAATTACACTTCAGTGCCTGGACCATGTCGCTGTGCTGTGTAAACAAGGATGACATTTGGCAGGATTTAGTTGGCTTAAGAAACTGTATATTTGAGTGTGATCTATTTGAGCCGTGTCTTTAAACACGTTACAATTGCAATTTCGGCCATCTGAGAACTTGTTTACATATTTTAAAGCTACACTGCGATTTTTAAACCGATCTTGTTTATATCAGCTCGGTTGTATACACATTCAATCTTGAAGTCAATTTCTGTTACATCTCCCAAGGAGAGGGGGGGTTGGGTCGGAGGGGGGCTCATCCTATTACGAGGATCGGGACCGAGTGCAGTTTGATGTATGGGTATAATGTGTCAAGCAAACATTGTGTAAACAAAGCAATTAGGGGTTACTTTGAACAGTGATTCATCCAGCTATATCAGAGATTGTGGCATCTTGAACTAGTCCAGAAGATGTACACAATCTTTCATCTTTATAACAAATCAAGGTTAACACAGCAGAGAGCAGAGGTGCTATCAGTTCAGGCCATCTGCAATTCTGTACTAAATAAAATATTGTGTAGGATCTCCTTCTCGTTATCTTCATCTCCTCATCAGGTCTGACATACCTCTCAACAGAACCAGTAGGCAGTCCATTGTTTATGCTGCCATGTTTCCAATCTACTGTATGATTTACTTTCCACAGAGTAACAGACCCACTAACAGAATTATGAGAGGAATGCCAAGGTCAGCTGCAGGGATTAAATCAGTGAGTTAGAGAAGTGCTGACAGCTAAAGAGGTGAGCAGGTCGAACATGCAAGACATTGGAAATAAGTACATTTAAACAGTTTAAAGTTGTGGTTTGCCATTTTAAAAAATGTTTCTAGACATAATAATATGCAATAATAATAATACTATATAATAAGAATTCTAGACATATCGTTCCAAAGAGACTTCGGAAATGAACGGTGCTTTGAGATATCGCCATGCATTAGTTCGATCAAGGTTCTTTATTTGTTACATACATATTACATATATGTGATGTATTGCAATGAAAAGTTTTTTCTTAGTTACTCGTCCCACAGTGCAACAATGAACAGACCCACAACAAACTAAAGATAATTATATAACAATAAGATAATACACACAATAAAAAAGTAGTAAAATAATCAAATGCAGTAGACATAATAAAGTATAATAAACTGTAAGAATAAAATATAATAAACTGTAGGGAATATGATGTGAATAAATGGGAATAGAATAGAATATGTAGAAAGCAAATATACATAGTTGTTAAGTATATAGAGACTATATGGGTACTTTATTATAGGTAGTTTATTATTGGGAGGCTTCTGTTTACATTTTTCTGACCCAGAAATTAGTCCTAGGACTGAGTGCTGCTTGATGCTCTTTTACTTCCTCTCACATGCTGGCAGCCCAATCGGACACACACACACAGACACACACAGACACACACACACACACACACACACACACACACACACACACACACATACACACACAGCACATCTATCAGCATTCCATTCCTCAGGAGGAATTCCTGAAGCAGGTGGGAAAAAAAAGAATGAGGTGGGGAAACAGAGGGAGAAATGTGCCGAGTAATAACAAAAATACTAATCTAGCTGCAAAGGTGGCTGGTGGAGTGCGAGAGGTAATTTTTTGCTTGTTTTCAATGGTCCAGTCTCAACACAGGGTTCCACTGATGGGCCCAGACCTATCCACCTTCCAGGAACTGAAGCGCATGCCTCAGCAGCAGCCTGCAAGGGCCTGTTGTTATTGCAGAGCACAACACTGCAAGAAGGGTATGCAGTGCTGACCCAGCAAAATCCAACATCCAAGCCACACTCTAATCATCTTTTACCACCCACCAGGGCAGCCACCAGACACAGATAGAGGGGGGGGGGGGGGGGGGGGGGTTAAATGAATGGATGCATTGGTCTATTTAAAGTAAGGCCATGTGCTTACACACACATGCACATAGATAGACAAACAAACAAAACATTTCTGAGCATGAAAGGGGCAAGAAAAAATAAACCCCATCATTCAGACCCACTGTGGCATGGCTATACATGTTCCAAATATGCATGTGTGTGTGTGTGTGTGTGTGTGTGTGTGTGTGTGTGTGTGTGTGTGATATAGCTCTCTCCTTGCCATGGTCACCACAAGAAGTTGTGTTATACATAAAGTGCATTTTCTATTCAAAATTCTTTTCATTACAAATAATATTATCAGCAGGAGCTTGAATGGAAAGTAGAATCTTGGAAACATAGTCATACATGAAGTTCAGAATTTCTTAGTATTTGGAATACTCTCCTTTTCTTTCATGACAGCTGGCATTGACGTCACACGTCTGTCCACACCCTGATGATCTACATTAGATCAAATCCATCAGAGGGTTTTTTTTGTTTGTTTCTTTATTAACATGTGCTGTCAATGGATGTGGAAAATCTACATTTTTGTACAAAGGAATGAACATATTTCACAAATTTGCATAAATTTAAATATTGACATAGAAATTGTACAGAATCCTGAACATTGAATATTACACATTTATTTTCTTTGTGTGACATTTTTAAATAGTCTTACACTTGGGTTATTTCCGGTTTTAAATGAATGTGTTATCAGACTTTTGAACTCCAGTATATAAAGTATTTTATGGTGATGTTTTCTGTCATGGGTTTAACTTTAGATTTAACAATAGAGTCATTGTCAAGATCTATATTCACCTATATTGATTTGCATCAGAGTCAGTCTCTGAAGGTTGCATTTCAATAGCAAGAAATTATTTGTAATTTTTCCCCCCTAGTGGGCAGCACAGTGATTCAGCGGGTCGCATTGCCATCTTTCAACTTCAGAGTCACCATTTTGACCTTGAGCCAGGGTTACTATCTCTGGTTTCTCTTATTTCCTCGCATTGTCAAAAAAAAAAAAAAAACATGAGTTCAAAGCTATGGATTCATTGTGACCAGTATAAAGTATATTAATTGTGATATTTTTTTGTTAGTGCTCTGCTGTCAAACTTCATCCATCTAAATGATATTTAAATTTGGTGAACATCTGCAGCTTTTTGGAATTTTGCTTCCTCAAATGATTCAACATGCATCCATCCATCCATCCATTTCCTGTACTGCCTATCCTACACAGGGTCACAGGCACCCTGGAGCTTATCCCAGGGCATTCAGGCACAGTGAAGTAGAAACCCCATCGTAGAGTACAATCAATGCCAATCAGCCTACGACGCATGTCTTTGGAATGGGGAGGAAACCGGAGTACCAGGAGGAAACCCCCGAGGCATGGGGAGAACATGCAAACTCCACGCATATAGCGGACATGCAGCCTAATTGAATATAGTAGCTACATGTTACATGATGACTATTACTATATGTCTAAGTTTTTGAGTCTAAATAAACATCCTTTACAATTTATACTGAAGATAAGGATTTAGGTTTATATGATGTTTATAAAGTAACAACAACAACAACAACAACAATAACAACAACAATAATAATAATAATAATAATAATAATAATAATAATAATAATAATAATAATAACTCTCAGATGAACTCTCAGGAAATTCGTCTCATTCAGGTTCTGTCTTTTCTATGAGCATGTAAGCAGCCAAGCCTATAATGTACTGCATTTCACACTCTTTTTATATTACAGACAGGAGCGTGTTACCTCTTATTTATACCCCTGTGAAACAGGAAGTCGTGGTTGAACAATTTCCTGTTCCTAGTCACCCAGGTGTACTTAAAAAATGTCAAATATCAATGGGTATATACTTCAAATATATTGTTCTTATATGAATTAATAGGGGTGCCAATAATTGTTGCAGGCCTACGTATTTTTTGGAGAACCCCGTGTTCTGTCTGCAATTGTTTGATATCCATGAGAGCAGAGTGTTTTTGTGGATTTTTCAATTTTTTTTTTAACAAAATATCAAAAGGTTAAACAATAAAGCCAATTTTTCACTGCCTTATTTACCGAAGGTGCCAATATTATTGGAGGGCGCTGTAATAGTGCGTCGCTAAAACCAAGCTGTTTAAACGCACTTGCTGAGGTCACATTGTGTTTTGCGCTCCATGCTGAGAGACTGCGAAGGATGTGCGCGGTCCCTTAAGACCGAGAGCGGTCTACATAATTCATACCGAGGGGAGTGACTTGTTGCCCCGTGCTTCTTCTCCCCCCTGCCTGTATAAAACCTGAAGTTCACAGCAAATCACACTTACAGATGGAGAGACCTCGCCGCTCAGCCGGGTTCTACGCTCGAGTCAAACCCGACGCGACATCCCGTTCCTCCCCGGTTCTGCCCCGCAACATTTAGCGGTTTGTGTCGACTTTCTGAGGGCACAGCATTTCCCCTCAAAAAGACGCTCTTATACCGATCACCGTTCCATCGTCGCCCACCCACTCCCCCCCGTGCACGTTAACATGAAGCTCTTATTCCGCTCGGTCCGGCTCGGCTCGATGGCGGCTCCGCGTGCGCTCTGGCTGACGGCGCTGTTTGCGGTTCTTTCCCGCACGGTGCATGCTGCGGGGCCCGTGGTGCGCTGTGAACCGTGTGACGCTGATGCGCTCGGCCAGTGCAAGCCGCTGCCACGTGACTGCGCCGAGCGGGTGCGCGAGCCGGGCTGCGGCTGCTGTCTGACGTGTGCGCTGAGTGAGGGCCAGGCGTGCGGCGTGTACACGGGACGCTGCGGCGCCGGACTGCGGTGTCAACACCGGCCCGGTGAGAGCAAACCTCTGCAGGCGCTACTGGAGGGAAGGGGTGTGTGCACCAGAGCCACGGACAGAAAGCTGAGAGTCGGTAAGAGCCCGAAAGGCGATAGTCCTCGGCTTTGTTTGTTTGTTTCCATCTGTCTGTCTGTCTGTCTGTCTGTCTGTCTGTCTCTCCAGATGTGTTATTTGCGTGTACTGTCTCTCATGTAGCGTTTCTATTTCATGTTTCTTCCCTTGCAAATGTGAACAAATTCGTACTCATCACTGAGCACTAGTAAAAGATCTTTTGGTCGATTTTCCTACGAGTTTATTCGTAAAATTGAACGAAACTTCTACAATGACTCCAAGATCAGGCTGAAACAGGGTCGTGTTCACATGAATGGCACATGCTGCCAACCCAACCCTGCTGAAATAACACACACACACACACACACACACACACACACACACACACACACACACACACACAATAGAAATCATCACAACAATTCTACATTTTTTCCACTGCACATATAAACCAACAGCTAATCATTAAAACCATTACCATTACTCGTCCTTAATGGTATCCACTAGACATAACATGCAACCAACAGAAGGCAACAAATTACCAGTAGGGACCATTCAATTTTCCATTCATACTAATAGAATTCCAATTATAACCATTAAAACCATTGCAAATTCCAAGAGGGTTCCTATTGTTTGTTGTGGGTTTTTTTTTTTGTTTTGTTTTGTTTTGTTTCTTCAGCAGGAAACTGCCTTGAATCACATCTCGGACTGGTCTAGTATTAGATCTGTTATTCCTATACTTATGACGTCACATACAGCTCGTGTTGATATGAATAACCATCATATAGGCTAATGTTCTATAGAATGCTGTAACCAAATCCACTGAGTGCAAATTAAAAACATAGAGTCACCATGAATCCATAACGGAGCTAATTATTCATTCACTGTGCACAGAGGAATACATTTTTAAAAATGTTTAAAAAAAAAAAAAAGTCAAATACTAAACACTATTGGTACCGCCTCTTAGTGTAGTCCATGCCACCCCATGTTTAACCGTGATTGGTTGTTCATCAGATCAGGACGGTTCTGCGTGTTCCTGGTTTACTCTAGTGTGATTAACGCAGTTATTATATAACCCACTTCCGCCCTGTGAATGCAGCCCTCGTGCTTGGTGTTAGCGGGAGGCTGCAGACCACCGCGTGTATCCGCGCTTCTCTGACTGCACGCGCGCAAACAAACAGAGATGATTTATTATGAACGCTAGCTTTGCTCTCTATATGACAGTGAAAGCCTTGGCTCCGTGATACTTCGGTGACTTCTGTGCACCACCTGGCCGGCTGCAGTGCTGCCCGCTTATAAACAACTTGCAGCACCGCGTCACGGCCCCACACTGGCACCGTTGTTCTCTTCCGTCCCGAGCTCGAGCGCTACAGCGAACCCTCTATGCTGATGTGAGCGTGTGTGCGCGCGCGCGCGCGAGAGAGAGACAGAGAGAGAGAGAGAGAGAGAGAGAGAGAAGCCGTGCTGTCTGCGTGTACACAGGGTGCGCGCGCTAAACTTTGGCCGGTCCAACCCGATCGTTACGAATGCCGCGCGCATGTATTTTTAGAGTGGAGCGGAGATCACTGTTTTGTTTGCGTGTGTATATTATTTAATTGTTTTTTTCGTGAATGACGCGATGCGGTGCCTCCGACTTGGAGAACAACATCCGAAACACACTCTTACAACGCCAGAACATTCTGTTCCCTTGGCTTAATCCAGCATTCAAACCAGAGGTGTGTGTGTGTGTGTGTGTGTGTGTGTGTGTGTGTGTGTGTGTGTGTGTGTGTGTGTGTCACCCTTGAAATAATATGAATATTCCATTTTCAGATTGAATTGTTATGATTTTTTTACATTTGCATAGTGAAAATATTTGCAGCCACGATCTGGACATGGTTAGAGTTATTGGTGCAAAAAGTTGAACACTCTTGGAGTAAATGAACAATGCCATGCATTATAATAATGTGCACGAGACTACAGACTGCTTGTGAATACGTGAACATAGGCACATATGTAGCATGCCTATGACTGAGGCAACGTTTCACACCAGTTCTTACACTAGGTTTGTCTTACTCTTCTTGTGAGGACCTTTCGTTGACACAATTATTAATGCAGCTGATGAATGCTACGGAGGGCGCACGGTGGCTTAGTGGTTAGCACGTCCGCCTCACACCTCCAGTGTCCGGGGTTCGAGTCCCGCCAGGGCCATGTGTGTGCGGAGTTTGCATGTTCTCCCCGTGTGTCGGGGGTTTCCTCCGGGTACTCCGGTTTCCTCCCCCAGTCCAAAGACATGCATGTTAGGCTGATTGGCGTGTCTAAAGTGTCCGTAGTGTATGAATGTGTGTGTGTGTCTGAGGGTGTATGTGATTGTGCCCTGCGATGGACTGGCACTCTGTCCAGGGTGTACCCCGCCTTGTGCCCGATGCCTCCTGGGATAGGCTCCAGGTTCCCCGTGACCCTGAGAAGGATCAAGTAAGCGGTTGAAGATGGATGGATGAATGCTACGGTACACCTCAATCTAACCCTAATCTAATCCTAATCCTTAACCGAAAGGAAACATTTTGACTCTTTTTGGTATTTTATTTTAAAAGCCGCTTTTTTTCCCTATCTATCCATTTCCCATACCGCTTATCCTACAAGGGTTGTGGGGAAGCCTGGAGCTTATCCCAGGGACACAATCGCACACTCTCTTAATTTGGAAATGCCAATGTGCCTACAGTACATATCTTTGGACTGGGGAAGGAAACTGGAGTAAATGGAGGAAACCCACAAGGCACAGTGAAATCATGCAAGCTCCATGCGCACAGGGTGGAGGCGGGATTTGAACCCTCAACCCTGGAGGTGCACCGCAAACGTGCTAACCACTAAGCCAACGTGCCCCCAGCTGCAAAGAAATTCCTATCCTTTTGGGGAATTTGGTCCCCACCAAGATATAAAAACAAAATCCCATACGAGTGTTGGTGCTTTTAGACGTATCTGACATCAATATCCCCCTGCATCCAGTGAGCAAAGTTCCCTATGCAGCCATCCTATGTAGCCATGAGTGTTGTGTTGAAGCAATCAACTATGACAATGTGACACAAAAGCTATTGTTAGGATACAGAATCACTTTTAAAAAGCAGTTTGGGGGTGCCAGATGTTTTACACTATTTCTTTACCGCATATTCTCTCCTTCTAGTCTTTAATTTTAGTCTCTCTCGACTTACTTTTCCATCATACCAAATTTATTGGTAATTACATATCTCCTCCAACCAGTGAGCAGGGCTGTGTCTGCTTGATACTTTATGCTCCACCCCAAATGCTGTTTTTTTCCTGTTGCATAAATGGACTGGATTTGGATATGCACAAATATATTCTTATCAGTAACTCATCTTATTTATTTGGCCCTGTCTGTTGCACACATTTACTTGTGTTTATACTGTTTGTTAAACTGTTTACCTGTTTACAGGGATTGACCAAACAATCCCGGTACATTTTGTAAAAAATGTACAAAAACATACAAAAGTTTACATTTTGGTTAAATATTGATGTTTGGCAGGATCCAGAAATAGATGTTGCTACCCTTCTACCCTGGATATGACATTCTTTTCTATTTCCAGTTAAATTATAGTGGGTCAAGCAGAGAAAGTAGGTTATTACTATGATTGCAGTGCCCTTGTCTCTGATTATACATTGTCACCGAAACCTGTTAGGCATGTATTGTGTTGTTTATGTTGGTGTTGATGCTGCGGTTGATAATTTTGTTGTTGTTGTTGTTGTTGTCATTGTTAATAAGGACATGGTTTATCTGATGATGCTACAATTCTGGCCTAGCCACAGTTCTTCTCTTGTTTACATACACTTTGGGATTCAAATAGATTTTCCTCAGTTCTCACCCCCCCCCCCATGTTCCTCC
>JAFFST010048162.1:162390-173388 GCA_022414735.1 Noturus placidus | reverse complement strand
TATATATATATATATATATATATATATATATATATATATATATATATATATATATATATATAATAAAATTCACACAAGACCATTTTAACAATATATTTATTCATAATTTATTATCTTACTAAAAGGCCTGAATACTCTGTTTGATGTGAGTTCTGCTACAGAGAAAGGTGTGTTCAGGTGGTATAGTTGGATGAAGCACGACTAAAAAAAACAACCACAGATGAAATCTAGGTTAGAAATGAACATATTGCGTCTTTATATTTGAAATCCTTAAGAGAGGATAGCTGTGTATGTACTGCTCAGTGCCAGGATGCATGGCTGTGTCTGTCATGGGAGAGAGAAAGAGAGACAGAGAGAGAGAGAGAGAGAGAGAGAGAGAGTTTGCATCATTTCTAAGGTCCTATGCTTGATATAGTAAACTTTGGACTGATTTTATAAGTTGGACTGATTTTTCATTTATTTTGGTGTGTGTTTGTTTGTTTGAAGGGCCCGTGTCGCATAGAGATGGAGAGCGTTTTGAAGAGTCTTAGGATATCCAGCGTGATAAACTTTCGAGTTTTTCGCATTCCAAACTGTGACAGGAAGGGCTTTTACAAGAAGAAACAGGTGAGTGCTGCCATGGCCACCAGTTAAAACATTATCACAAATATTGAGCTGCATCTGTGCCAGGCTTCATCTGGGCTTCTGAGAAGGAAGAGGATGTTGATGGGAGAAATCAGGGGCTTTTGGAGATGTGTGAGTCATCTGGTGACTACCCCCCTCCGTCCCTCTCCTGTAAAAAGAATGAGTCAGAGTTTAGGTCTGAGCATGTTTAATTGGGATGTTTGGGTTAGGTGAATTTGGGCAAACAGGATTATTCGGTAGCTTACAGAACAGGAAGCCTGTAGCAGTACGGATAAAGACACTTGTACTGAACTCGCTGAACTGAGGATTAGACACTGGTTGCGCATGCTTGATTACTGACATTCAGCTGTATTAAATGGACCCTACAGCGTTTCCTCTTTCACTCATGGGTATATGAAAATAAAAGACAGTCAGTTTCATGTATAGAGTTGACATGAGGCAACAAACACACTCAATGAAATGATCACTTTTGCTGTCTGTACAACTCAAGCAGATTTGTAAATTAATGCAAAGCTGCTTGAACATGCTCTCACTCGTGTTCACACTCAGTCGCACGTGAGAGTACATGCAAGAGCTCTGTGCTAGAATAACACAATAAAAAAGTACCGCTGTGCACAAAAATGTGATTTCTAAGTGATTAATACCTCTTGAGTGGCTTATTCTGATATGACTGGAGACTTTCTAGACTTTCTATGCCAAAAAAAATAAGCTCTACAGCTTAGAGCATGTTGTGGTACTCAGAAACTTTTATCTGCAGAACCTGTGTACTGCTCGATCTAGGCCAATAGTAATGATGTTCAAAATAGTTCTGAATGTTATCCCAAGTTGTGCTATTCTTAAATTAATCATTCATGCTGCATTCAACTAGAGGTTGCAACTCATAGTGAAAAACAAAGAAAACGCCCCTCGACTCAAATTCCTACTCGGGGCCTTTGAGTAGTCTTCTCAACTCCGAGTTCAAAAAGTGTAGAACACATCAGTATGGCTGTGCATGGCATCAGCAGTAAAAAAAAAATAGATAAATGAGTTATGCTGCTTTAGATCAGCCCACATGTTTGCTTTTTGAATCCGAATCATTGACTGTACAGTTTGCTGTTTTGAGAAGGGAAATATACACCAATGATCATAGTTAGCTGGTTACTTTGATGCAAACAAAAGACAAACAATGTCCATGTTTTTAACCACTTTGTAACTCGAATGCACGGAGGTTAAAAATGAAATCATTCCAAGCATTGACGTCCCACTTCCGTAGGATTATATACATCTAAACTCAAATAACATAGAAATCTACCTGTGACAAATGTGAACTAGCTGGCTAGTTCTTTTAGAAGATGGATAGAGGCATAAACACTGGCTGCCTCATATAAACACAAATAAGCGCAATCCTGGGTGCTTGGGGCTCCTCCTCCACCCAAGAATAAGACTGGTAATAACTGTGTGTGTGTGTGTGTGTGTGTGTGTGTGTGTGTGTGTGTGTGTTGGAGGCTTTTCCGTTGGAGGGCACAGTCGAGTCCAGGGTAATTTTAGCTCTGATTATATGAATTGGCTTAGTGTGCAAGTAGAGACGAAGCATGCTGGCCCCATCCTCTACCCTCCACCCCCTGAACCCCCCAAGGCCATGCTCATCTTTGCCCCAGGCAGCGAGTATTCTTGCTAAGCTGGAGACAAACACTACCCCCCTGACCTGCTGGCTCACCCAAGGCCGTCTCCACTGCTGCTTTCAAACTGAATGAGATCTCAGTGATGCAGTGGGAAAGACGAGAAGAGAGGGAGGTGTGAACTGCAAGACACGCTGGGAATGGGCTGTACACAAATACACACTCGGGCACAGACACACTCCAGATAGTGTGCAGAGTGCCTCTGTAAGTCTCTAGCGCTAAGTGATCTTGCTTTCTCACAGTCTCCTTTTACTGCACACACGCACATGTACCCTGCCTAGGTTTATTAGCCATATTACTTCATACCTGGTTGCTATATGCCTTCAATATGTGTTTAATGAACGTGGACAGTAGTTACACAAAACTCTACACACATGTTCAAGAAGAACTGATGCACAAATTGGCAGATGCACACCTATTCATGTAGTCCAGGACAAGGGTCTGGAGGGAAAACAACCCCTGTTTAAATTCACATGCAGATGTTAACCTGCATATTGTGCTTGTGTATGGTGTGTGTTTATGCTGTTGCTGCTTTTAATGTCCTCCTAGCCTTCCTGCTGCCCATGACTGCAATGTTACGGACCTGCCATGGTTGAGGCTTGCTTTGTGACATATAAAACATCCATTTGTGCTCCCACACACGTGCACACACTGAGTACACACAAGGCTGTTGTGTTATATCCTCTAGACGTTGCCTCATTGACAGGATTATACTCAACCACCTTTCAGTTTCTTCATTTCACAACAGCCACATGCATTCTCCATCTACTGTTCACATATGCAGACACACCTGCATGTGTGGAATCTGCATAAACACATGCACACAAGCACACACACACACACACACACACACACACACATCTATCACAACTAATGTGTGTTTTGGCTTCTCCCTCTGAAATGTCAGTATAGCAGAGTTTACAGTAAAGTCTGTATTAGCAGCGATCTGAGAATAGCACTTTTTGAAGCATACGTGTTGATAGAAATCTCACAGAAACAGATTTTGGCACACAGAAGTCAGTCATTCCAGTCCTCATTCAGACTGAAGCAGTTGTACATCAGTTCAAGACACAGAAAGCTCTGTGTAACATTCTGCATGAACAGATTTTACTGGCAGAAGTGCTCTTGTTCTCTCCCAGCAATCGTTCTTTGTCCTTCTAACTTTTCCTTCTCATGCTCTTTACTCTGGGCGATTGAATAAAAAAAAATAAATAAATTAAAAAAATAAAGTTTATTTATTGCAAAAGATGAGCCATGATAAAAAAAAGAAAGGGAAAAGGCTAAGAATGTGTGATGTGATGAGGAAGGAGGGAAGGAAACATGCAGAGAAGATGCAGAAAGCAAGGCATGATTAAAGCAGGAGGCATGAAGAGGACAGAATAAATGCTCAGTTTTATTTCCCAAACTGCTCTTGTTCTGCTTGAGGTATTTTAATTTGGTCCTCCCACAGTAAAAGTCCCTTTGATCTCTCTCTCTCTCTCTCTCTCTCTCTCTCTCTCTCTCTCTCTCTGGCACTCTCTCTGGCGCTCTCTCTCTCTCTCGCTCTCTTTCTCTCTCTCTCTTTCTCTCTCTCTCTGCATTTCTTTCTCTCCCAAATGAAGCTCCAGATGACTTTTAATCGGTACCAGTTTCCTAAAAATAGTCAGACAGCTCTTTAACTGTGTAGGGCAAATGTTTTAGCAGAGCCAAATATCCTCTTACGCTTTTTCATTAACATCATAAAGACACTACTCAAGCCAGCATACACTGTATATTCAGCCCTCATATGTGCACACAGTTGTGTGTGTAAGGGTATGTGCACAATTTGTTAAAATTACTAGGCTGAGTTGAAGAGTAGCTGGCTCATGAGACCACATAAACGTAGCCTTGGTCTAGATCTGGGTCTCATTAGTCGATCTCGGTTGGAGTCTGGGTCTCGGCTTATGGACTCCAACGAGACCGCAGCATCTTTCCATGCTGTAGGTGATAATCACCTACTTCCATCACTAGTCTGTGCTGTAGCGTCACCACTATGGAGAATTCAGGTCTTCTTGGATATGTGCATGATTATCACACAGCAGCGTCTCTATTGACAATTAATTACATGAATTATGGTTGAATAACTATTTTTTAAAGATTTGTAATGTTTATCAATAATGATCCTTGAGGTCTGTGTGATTGATAAAGTTAACTGCCTGAATTAATAAACTAAGATTTCAGCAAGCTAAGATGGAAACATTCTTAGTAAAAATAGAAATTTACCAGAACCTGGAGACGAACAACCTGATAGTTTTAGATGATGTTTCCTTTTTTTATTCTTAAAACTTGTTTGATTCATGCATGAAGCACTATTACACCACCATACTGCTAATTTACTCAGATGTAAACCTTCTTGTTTTATTTCATCGGTTAGTCTAGGGGTGGTTACTCTGTAGACAAATTTTTTTATAATTGCAGATATAGAAACATTTTTGTATTTCATACCCATAAAGTCTTGTATGAACTGTATATCCTTGTTTGCGTTCCTGGAAGCAGTGAGCCCAACTCTTTTTTTGTTTGTTTGTTTGTTTGTTTGTTTGATTTTGAATGAACACATCTAAATGCTGTCTATGTTTTATCACATCACAACACTGCTGAAAGCTCAAATCTGATTGGTCTGTAGGTGTAAATTAATTTTCTATAACAGCAGCTCTATAACAGGAGCAAGACAATTCACAGGTTTAAGCAATGCGCTTGCTCTAATGTGTTGCCATTTCTATAACTCACTTACAGGGACATGTGTGGTGTTGAGTCCATAATTAGATAAGACAAATAATACATGAATTAAACGCATGCCGTTATTTCACAAAGAAAAACGTCTAATTATTGTTATGCTGAAGCTTTCTGTAAGGAGATAATAGTCACAGGTGTCAGCACTTTGTAACTGTTTTTCACCACAGGAAAATCTTCAGGTCTTTGCACCTTCTAGTTTCTCATTACAAGCTAAATTTGTTTGTGTGTCTTATGATTTTCCAGAGCTGGGGGCACATGGTGGTTTAGTGGTTAGCATGCTTGCCTCACACCTCCAGGGTTTGGGGTTCAAATTCCATATCTGGCCTGTGCTTCCGGGGCTTCCTCTCGGTACTCCAGCTTCCTCTATGCTGATTGGCATTTCCAAATTCCACATTTCACACTTTGCGATGTGCTTTGGATGGTAACAGTACACCCCATTGTGTAACACATATGTTGGCATGCATCATCTTCTCAAAGCACATTCCTGATATAAGTGTCATAGGTAGCAGTAAGAGGAAAATTACTTAAATGATCATGCTTTTAATGAAGTAAAATGTTTCTTGCAGGTGTAAGATGACGAGTTTGCAATAATCATTGCTACAGTCATCATAATTCATAATATCATTCAGCATTCCTTATGAAATAGTTTTTAATACGTAAATTAATAGTTAAATATTTGTTTATATCTCCAATAGCATTGCTGCAGCTTCTGATGAGATCATGGTGGCTTGAAGAAGCTTGACCAACTGTCATATTTCCACATGACCTAAGAATCAATTCAACAAATGCAAATACACATATGTAGCTGAGCCAAATATACACACCCATACACACACATATGCACACATAGTCAATGTCAGTAATGCATTCTTCCCTCAGACGTGATATTTGATTTACCCCATTTTCGCCTCACAGCCAAAATGACAGTGGAAAAAAAAAGAGAAATAATAAAAAAGCTAATTTTCCTCAGTGCTTCCGCGCTGGTTCAAAATGATAAAGAAAGAAAATTCGTTTTAAATTTTCATATACCAATCTGACCACCGATATTTGAATTGCATTATTACTCTTTCCCTGTCTTGCTCTCTGTCTCAGTCTTACTGTCTCTCTCACTCTAGTTTCTAGTGTTGGTGTTACTCTCTGTCACCTGGGTGAGATATGCTGAGAGAAATGTGTTGTTGTTTTTTTGCCCATGTCTATTCCTTCCTCCATTTGGAGTCTGTTTTCTTTACATATACATGTCTCTAACATAATACTCCCATCCATTTCACCCCTCCCTTACTGTCTCCTTACAGTGTCGTCCATCCAAAGGCCATAAACGTGGTCAATGTTGGTGTGTGGACAAGTATGGACAGCCTCTGCCAGGCTATGAGGGCAAAGAACAAAGCCAAGTCCACTGTTATAACCAGGAAAATAAATGAGAAACACAGGAGAGACTGAAGGAAAATGGGAGAGGGCAGAAATCCTCTCTGAATGGTATGAATCCACAGTGAAAAGGGGGAAAGGGAGATTTTTAAAGTTGGTGCCCTATTTCTGAGCACCCCACCTATGCACCGGAGCAGGGACTTATCAGGTCACTTTCACACATCAGGGGAGTAGAGAGAGGGGGCAGGGAGGTAGGTAGAGAGGGAGGGGAAGATCTGTGCTAATCTATTTTTATTATAGCCCAATGAAAGCACCATTTGCATTACACTAACAAAAGAAATGTCTAAATTACCTTTTGGGCTTCATTACCTTTTGGTTATGTGTGACAGATGCTTAAGTATATGGGTTTGATTGAAAGTATGTAGTCGGCCCTTTCTCTTTTCTGTTGAAATGAAGCGCCTTGAGTAAATCACTGCCATGACTATCACTGTCTCTCTCGTAGCGTCGCGTCCTGTCTCTTCCCTTCTGGTGTAGGACTGTTCGAAATGGGCATGCTCAGTAGTGTTGGCCTGCTCTTGCCATTGGCTCCATCTGAAGCACAAGCACTTGATGCACTTTGGTCCCTCACTGAACAACTACCCCAGTCTATTACAGTGGCCATTTCATGCAACACGCATTATGAAAGTGTTTAAATTTATGATATTCTAGGACCTATTACTCATACTGATTGATTTTTCTTTTTTCAAAAAGTCATTTCAGTGTGTGTGTGTGTGTGTGTGTGTGTGTGTGTGTGTTTTTTTTTGTTTGTTTTTGTTTTTTCTGTTTTTACTTTCATTGCAGTAATTTTTTTTTATTCACTGTATATGCTTGTGTGATCACTTGCTGATTTATGCCCAGGTTAGGGGAGAATAACTACATGACATTCTGATACCTGTTTTCCTACCAGCTTTTTTGTTCAGCTGTCAGGAAGAGAGAGTAACTGATCTATCAAAGCTACAGCATGCAGCCACTTCCAAGTGGATTCCAAATGTATATAATACACAACATATATTTAATGCACTAAAATACACCACAGAGCACTTGACATGATATTGCTCCCAGTGCTGACATCTTTGACATCTTGTGCATTTCATGATCTAATTGCACAAATTGCACGATAATTGTCCTTCTGTGAGTTTTCAGTGACTATGTAAGAAAATGCAACACCATCTAGCATTACTACTGCATACCTTTTGTATGCACTCCAAAGTTGATAATGATCACTGGCAGTTACTTTCCTACTTCAGATCACTGCCTTAACCATGTCAGGGCTGATATTTGATAAATAATTATTAGTGCTTAGTTCTCTGTCTCTGAATGTTGTCCAGTTACTTCACCCAAACGAAAAGCTTACAGATTAGCTCAGTAACCCTATTGGATAGCTTGTCATTATATAATTTAGTACGGATGTTGGGATATTTTTTCTCCTTTGTCTGACCTTCTGAGAAATGACTTGAAATATGGAGGGTGCCGGAGAGGTATCCCCACTCCCAGTAGCTCAGTAGCACAGAATCAGCCAAAAGCTTGACCCCTCAACACCCTCCCAAAAACTACAAAAAAGAAAACAAAAAAAAAAAAAAACATACAAAATGTGCAAAATATATGTTTTAATTACTTAAAGACTTAAGACATGTTGGTGCTACACCATGTTTTTTTTTTTTATTATTTTACAACTAGATTTTGGGTGAAGAGTATAACAAAGTACAAAAATTGTTGTCCCTGCTTAAACCTTGTGTCATTTCTAAATACTGTAGATAAGTATGTGTGTGTGTTTTTTTCTGGCCAGCTTTGTGTCTGAAAAGGCATGTGAACCTTAAAATATTGAAGTTATTTATCTAAGAAAGGCGTATAAGCTCATCCTTTTCTCTCTTTTTTTGAGGATTAAGTGACTCACTGATTGCACAACAGGTAATAGATAGAACTCAACATGTTTTGGGAATATAATCACTAATGAGTTTTTAGATATTGTATCAACAGTGCATTGTACAAAATGAAAAGAGATGGTTCTGTCCTCAGTCTAATACGAGACGTCTTCAGGTTTCTTAGGAAACCTAGCTTTCTCTTAAGATAAATGGCTAGATATAAGCTAAATTTTGAAGATAGCCATTTGTTTTTAATAAGGTTTAAGATATGTATTTACTTATTTGCTTAAAATGAAGCTAAAACAACATGAATGTTAAAGTTAAGCTCAGTACCACTCCTAACCTTTCTGGGGCCCAAAGCAGAATTCTGCTTACTCATTATATAATAAAAGCTATTTTTACACCATTGCCACAACTCTTCTTTATTTGAATCTTCTGTTATGTAGCTTTTTGTAAATAAACTTCACTATGACTATTACCTTATCTAGCTCCTGTATCTATAATCTGGTTTTCTAGCTAGGAAACAGCAATTCATATGAATGATAAAAACCTAATGAATATGGATAATGGTAGAAATAAAACAACATTATAATTCATTAGACATATACGAACACTACGCTAAATAATAATGAATAATTTTGTTATTAGCATGGCAGGCCCCTAGGGGTGGTGAGGGGGGAACAGCATGACTTGAAAAGTAGGCATGTAGGAAGGACCAGCACTGGTTAAGGTAATGCTAAGCTAACTTTTAAAAACTCCACCTTGGCGTATATTATAGCTAATGAAAAGTTGAGTTAAAAAAGAAATAACTTGCCGTTCCTCATTCTGTTGTGCAATGTAAGGGCCACTTATAGCCGCAAGTCACTTTTAAGGATCTCTCCATTCACGGGTAATAGTACTTTTTTTATCATTTGAAAGAATTTTGATTCATTAAAAAGCTTTTCATGTTACTAAAATAAATATTACACAGCTATGCCTTTCTTTAAGAAAGGAAAATGGTTTTGTTCATATATGATTTGTATTTAATGTATTTTTAAAAAAATTTTTAAAAATAAACACTATTTTAATTTATATATGACTTGTCTTATATATGACTAGGTCTCTGTCTGAATGACTGTAATCATCTCAGCAACATTACTGTTCATTTAAAATGCTTTGTCGTTGTCATTGCTCAATAAAATTCACACTCATAAATAGATGGGCTATGTGTAGACTCCCCTCTGAAAGTAGTGGTACAGTATAAGGCCAATTTAATTAGTTTTCACTGTATATCAAAGACATTTGGGTTTGAGATTGAAAGATGAACGTGAGATGATAGATCAGGATTTCAGCTTTCATTTCCTCATATATACATCTAGATGTGTTAAACAACATAGAACATGATGGCACCTTTGTTTGAACTCACCCATTTTTTCAAGTGATCAAAAATACTGCACTGATAGGTGTTACTTTCTTCTCAGGTGTGTGCTGTTAAATTGAATGTTTAAAGAAGTAATAGCTCTGAATGTCTACTCTTGGTTTAATTAAATGAATTATGGTCTAATAACTATTTTGTTTTCACCTGTGGCGACTGCATTTGTTGTTAAAAAGGATAAAACTTCACGTTGAAAAAATACACAGAAAAAAAAAAAAGCTACACATGCGGAAGCCAAAAAAAGAATGCGACTATTTCATTTACCTTGGTTATTGTTGCTTGTTTGATTAATTATACAGTTCTTTATGAACTTAGCCAACAACAATGTGAGAAATAGAGATTTCTCACAGCATTCATAAAATTTTTCTCCAACAGATTTATTTTCTGTGTTTGTAGGCTATATTAGGGAAGTGTGTTCAGACAGCAAGTTTTTTGGGCAACTGACAAACATGTTGACTATTTTCTTGTTTATAGCTTTAAGTCATATTTTAAACTGAGATCTTTTGAGGAATGAGATCGCATTCACCTATAAAAGAGTTATTATTCTTCATCCAATGAAAAGGCAACTCTGTCCGGACATCATGACACTGCATTTCATCTAGAGGCCACAATTCACATTGCACAACCCCAATCGTATAAATCAATAGATATTGGTGGACCTGCATTTCAAGTGTTACTTATAAAATATTTACTTGTTTCCTTTAAGATCTTGTATTTAATTGTGCAACCGTGCAAAGGATGGTGGGATGGGGGTGGGGGTGAATGGTGCCAGAGAGGCTGCTTGCTTGGGCAGTAGGAGGGGGGCATTCCTGTGCCCGACCAGCACAAACAGAGAGCAGGTCAAAGGGACTGCAGAAAGCAGAGTCTGGTTCCCCCAAATACCGAGCTAAAATTAGTGCACAGCTCCACTGGCGATTACCACGATAAGGACGCACAAACTCACAAATAGAGCTCTGCCCACAGGCGATTTTTTTTAAAGGTACACAGGAGCATAATCATGAGTTGGCAAGGTATATTTTGAGAGAAAGAAAGAGAATGTATGGTTTAAGGTTATTTCAGGTATCCATCCATCCATCTTCAACCGCTTAATCCTTTTCAGGGTCACGGGGGAACCTGGAGCCTATCCCAGGAAGCATCGGGCACAAGGCAGGGTACACCCTGGACAGGGTGCCAGTCCATCGCAGGGCACAAACACACACACTCAGTATAACAATGTGCATCCACCAAATACAAGCATTCAAACTTAAGTGGTCCAAAGTCCATGGATAAAAAGCCATACTGGCAAAAG
>JAFFST010048162.1:133299-156936 GCA_022414735.1 Noturus placidus | reverse complement strand
CTGTATATATACAGTATATATATATATATATATATATATATATATATATATATATATATATATATACTGTATATATATATCTCCGGACAGTAGCTTCAAGCAGGCCTCCAAATGATGATCAGTCATTGTGGGACAGTATTTGGACTTAATAATCTTCATGTGGGAAAAGGCTGAGTCAAAGAAATAATAGTAGCGTCTGGCTCCAGTAAAGCAAAGTCTTGAGAGCGTCTGTCAAACTCTGATTGACAGCTGTCAATCTGCTCCGTGCAGTGCAATGTTAAACTGCGCACAAGCCTTCCGCTGCGTCTCCAGCTCTGACGCGAGGTTTTGGAAGTTTCCGTTTAAAGGCATTAACTGAGCTGATCATATTGACCACGGTTATGTCTTTTCCTTGCATCTCCAAATGAAACTCATTTAACATGTTGGTCAGATCGGTTTAAAATGCCACTGATCATCATTGAGTTGGGAGATTCTGCATGTTTAACAGCAAAAAGAAACTCCCTTATCTCTGGACAGAGCTCTCGAAATCTCTGCAGGAGTTTACCCCTACTAAACCATCTCACGTCAGTGTGTAGGAGCTCAGTGTGGTCGCAGACCTCATGGCGGGTGCACTGTCTGTGCTGACTGATATTAATGTGCACACTGGGAGCTGGGTTTTGTCTTTAAAAGACTGAAAAAAGTTAACTCGGTGATTTCGCTCGCTAGTCTTTAGCGCTGACGCGTTTGATCCCACGCGTGGTGCGAGAAAAGACGAGATCTCAGACTGGCTGTCCTGTACAATGCCAACATTTATATTTTTATTTTTTTATTTTTTGAATGGCGATCTACCCGCACTTCTTTTGCGATCGACTGGTCGATCACAATCGACCTATTGTGCACCCCTGATGTAGATAGTTACACATTGATAATAACGATTACATTTCTAAACCAGGCGACATGGTGGCTTACTGGTTAGCACGTTTGCCTAACACCTCCAGGGCTGGGGGCTTAAATCCCACCATTGCCCTGTGTGAACAGAGTTTGCATGCTCTCCCTGTGCTTCGGGGCTTTCCTCCTCCTCCTCCTCCTCCTCCTCCAAAGACATGTGTTTTAGTCTGACTGGCATTTCTAAATTGACTGTAGTGTGCGAGTGTCTATCCTATGTCCAGAGTGTTCCCTGCCTTGTGCCTTGAGTCCCCTGTGTAGGATATGTGGTACAGAAGATGGATGGATGGATGGATTTCTAAACCAAATGCCTCCTCACAAGAATTTATCTACATTAAAATTATATGCATGTTGACATCTTGTAAGAATGTTTTCTGTGTTCTAGAGATAAGGATGTTTATCACTAAAAATGGCTTACTTTCTAGAGAGAACTAGACAATAGAAAAGACACAACAGAACTATTAGTTTAGTTTACCCGGAGCTAATGTACAGTTTAGTTCTACATTAGCTCCGGGTACTTCACTTACAGGACAGGGTGCCAGTCCATCGCAGGGCACAATCACATACACACTCACATGCCTATTCATACACTATGGGCACTTTAGACATGCCGATCAGCCTACTATGCACGGGAAGAACATGCAGGCTCCTCACACACATGGCCCTGGTGGGACTCGGTCCCCAGACCCTGGAGGTGTGAGGCGAACGTGCTAAGCCACCATGCAGGCTACTGTAATATGTAATATGTAAACATATTGACTCATAGTGTTTGGCATAAAATCACTATTTACAGTTAAATTAATATCTAATTTTGGCTCTACTAACACTGACCTACAAACCTGCAAAGGTTCGTGATGCCCTTCTGGTATGTGATGATTTGAGTCAGCACAATGTATCAACCTTCGATGAGGTGTACAGGTGACATACAGCATAAGATTAGGACTGCTTATGTTCTTCTGCTTAAGGTCTTGCTATGAGATTGAATGAACAACATTTGGAAAACATCGTGATTGTATTAGAATTTCGATCAGCAATTTCATTCTGCACAGACATTCTGTATGCTAGTGTATGAAAAGTCATTTTTCATAATTTCATCTTTTAGAAAAACTGAACAGGATACTGAGGGAGCTTTTGTAATTCTGAGTGCTGGTTGTTTCTTTGTTTTACATTGTTTATGCTCTCACACTGAAGTGTTTGTAGTAGATTCCCGCATCTGACTCAGGGGGTCTGCTTACGGAGACAATACGATGAGTTACTTTAAGTCTGAAGTACTAAACTATGTTATCATCTGATATTACAAAAACACTGCACGTTGAGATAACATTTATCATATCGTTAGTCATTGCTGCTGGTTTTGTACAGGAAATCCATGTATGGGCTTGTATCTTAAACCAGGCAGTGTGAGTATGTCAAGAGTGCTGTTTAAATATTGGATTTGATCAAACCTCAATTATCGATCTGTATATCCTTGTATTATGGTGTCCCTAAGAGGTCAGAACCCATTAAACTGCTATACTTAATCTACATATCTACTGCATGTGCAATAGTATACAGTAGGAGTGTAATGCAATGCAATTGTCTTCTGTATCTGTGTCTGTGTCTTAGTGCTTGAAATATGTGTATCTGCATTTGGATTTGAACCAGAAGGCTTTGTTGTAATTATTAAATGTGAACCCTACTATTATGCCCTCAGAAGCAACAGTAACCAGTAATCTGTCTTTCGGATGAGACGTTAAACGGAGGTCCTGACTCTCTGTGGTCATTAAAAATCCCAGGCGAAATTCCTCCATTGGCCCTTATCTATCATGGCCCACTAATAATCTCCATCCCTGATTTGGCTACATCACTCTGCTCTCCTCTCCACAAATATAGCTGGTGTGTAGAGGGCGTTCTGGTGTACTATAGCTGCCGTCGCATCATCCAGATGAATACTACACACTAGTGGTGATTGATGAGATTCCCCCATACAGTGTAAAGCGATTTGAGTGCCTAGAAAAAGTGCTATAAACATCTAAGGAATTATTATTATTATTATTATTATTATTATTATTAGTAGAAGTAGTAGTAGTAGTAGTAGTAATAGTAGTAGTAGTAGTAGTAATGCTGACAATACCCAAGGCTGCTGAAAAAAATAAGTAATTTTTAGTTCATAAAAACATAACAAATAGCAAAAAGTAGACAATAACTTTATTTAACTCCTGCTCTATTACATCTAATGTCAGTGAGTTAACTATGGATCTATCTTTTATAATAGCATTGTCTTTACCAAAGCAAGAAACCATTGTGGGTTCTCTACACACACTATCAGAACCTAAAACAAAGCTGATGCTGATGCTAGTCAAAATGGGGTTCTTTAAGCAGCATATGATTATAATGCCTGTATGATTTTCTGGGAAGATTTTCTTAATATTTCTTGAAATTAATATCAATTAAGAAACCCTCATTAAAGAAAGTCCAAAAACATCAAATGAAACTAAATTAAGTAAAAAAAAAAATATTTCTGTTACGGTACCTGGTTGGAAGCAAGTGCGGGCGAACGGGACTAGAGTGCAGGCGGAAGATGAACACGGAAGACAGCAGTAGGTCAGGCGATCGGGCGAACAATCCAAACTGGGCTAGGCAGAGAATTGCAATCCAAGTTCGCGAGTTCGCCGTGATGTGACAGAGCCCCCAGCAAAGGGCTCACTCTGGGAGCTGAATCTTTCTGAGGCATCCCTCTCCTCCATGGTCTCAGTATTGCATGGAAGTCCCTGTACAGGCTTGGGTCCAGAATGTCCTGATTCCGGGGGTCCGGTGGGGAGTTACCTGGCACTGCTATGGCCAAGGGACCCGGTATCACTGGCTTAAGGAGAGAGACATGGAATGACGGGGCAATGCAGCTATGCTTGCGCATGGATTCGAAAGGGGCCAATATACCTGGGGTTAAGTTTCCTTGCCTGGAGTGGCTGTTTTAAGTCTCTCATGGAAAGCCACACCATGTCCCCGTGTTGGTAGTTGGCGTGATCCCTTCAGTGATGAGCCGCCTTTCATTTGGTGGTGCGTGAGGCCTGCACCAAATGTTGATGTGTGTGTTCCCAAACCTGCTCACACCAGTGGAACCATTCATCCACCGCTGGCAAGTTGGTGGGATTGGCATTCCAGGGAAATAAAGGTGGTTGGTAGCCCAAGACACACTGAAAGGGGGTGAGCTGCGTTGCAGAGTGTCGCAGGGAGTTCTGTGCATACTCCCCCCACGGAAGGAATTGGCCCCAGTCCTCCAGGTTAGTGGCACAAAAGAGGAGAGGAAGTCCGCTAGGACGGTCTGGCACCACCCCCTCGCTCCCACTCTGCCGTAGCCCATAACAGGGCACGTCCAGTTAAGAGCTCCATGAAGAGCGTGATTTTACGGACTTCCGGCATGTCAGGGAAGCTCTCAAAAAACAGCAAGCACTGTAGCAGGAAACCCTTACATCATTCTGGCTCTCCAGCATATCTCTCCGGCATAGGTAGAGGCGGAAAGTTGGCGCTGGCTGAGCATACGCTGGTGCTAGAAGCAGAATGTGCATGGGCAGAGGTGGTGGTGTCGCGGCCCAGTAGGCGAAGTAATCTGTTACGATTGGAAGCAAGAGCGGGCGAACGGGACTAGAGTGCGAGGGTCAGGCGGAAGACGAACAGGGAAGACAGTAGGTCAGGCGATCGGGCGAACAATCCAAACTGGGTTAGGCAGGGAATCGTAATCCAAATACAGGCAGTAAATCCAAAAACCGTGGAAATCCAAAACAAAGACAAAGGCTTGAGGTAAGGCTGCTGAGCGTTTACTTCTCGAGGCTCTGAAGCTAACGAGGTCCTTTCTAACCTACAATAGAGTACAGGTGTCTGGACTCAGTACTCCGGAAAATGTGAGCGCATGCGTGACCGGGAAATGTAGTTCTCGTCGGCTATGTTTGTAGTTGGCGCTGCTCTCTGGGAACTGTAGTCGCGAGTTTGCTGCGACATGACAATTTCTAAATGTGAATAAATTGAAATTGTAATTTTTAAAAACCCCAGCAGAGATAAGTTCACTTGTGCACAGTGTGTGCTACGTGTTGGATTTTTGGAGTGGCGGCTATATGAATAAAAGCATATTTCTTTCCATTTGGGTTAGTCTGTATACAAATAAAGCACAGTGAAATTGTTTTCTTCGCATATCCCAGCCTTTAGGTCAGTCTACTGGAGCGAACCACTATTAAACAGCAAACAAAAAAAATTAATAAAAAGAACTGAAGCACCTTACATCCCTAGGATACTCTAACGAATCTAATAATAAATTGACTCAATATTCCTACACTTGTATTGTTATTATTTCAATCTTATACTGCTGTCAATTTGATGAATAGCCCATTGCTCCATTAACTGGGTGGTTGGAGGGATGCAACTATTTCTTTTGTCAAGGGAGCTTAACTATATGAAGAATTATTTGAGGAATATTAATTTTTAAAAAATGCTATAAACAAGTAAAGTAGAAATGGAAATAGAGACAAGAGTAACAAATCTGAATGGCAACACATTTACCCAAACTTTCTGTAAAGCCGCACTTTACTTGCTGTTGTGGTTATAATGTGACTGATGACAATGTCCACATTTATTATTTATAAATGTGCACATTCCCACCACTTGTCACCACATTCTCACCACTAAGACATTAATGGACAGCATCCCATAGTATAGTTGACTTGAACCAGTGTGCACAGCTGGGCTTAAGATCATGCTACTGTCTTTCTACAGCTGTAGACACAGACACACCCCAATCCTATACCTCAGATGACCTTGTTTTTCTACTAAAGTGATGCAGACAGTAGGTTATTAAGCTTTGTGGGAATTTGTGCAGCTCTCTGTTCACATCAACAAACTGAACATCTACAAACCCCTTGGCACTATGTGCCTTGACACTCTTTTAACATGGTTTGCACAGTAAAGTGCTGGTTAGGGAAGCTTCTTTAAGGAAAGAGTGCATGAGGAGAGGAGGCGGGAGGATTGGACTGGTGAGTATGATAGGCATTTTTGCTTCCACAAGTTTGTTAGACCAAGACTGGGAGTTGATCCAGTCAAAGAAACCAAATTAATCAAAGCTGAGTCATATGGGGTTAAGGCCAGATTCACAACAAGAGGCATGCACTAACACACATACACACACACATGCACAGGGCAGAAGCTTGCAGCCCAAAAAACAGAGCAGTGATACTAACAAATCATACACTACCCCCATCCCTCTGTCGGAGGACACAAGGTTGCTGCCGTATAAGGCAATGTAAACTGCAAAAGACATCGCTGTGTTTAACTGGAGAAGGCATCTGAGGACTGGAACACACACACACACGCACACACGCACACACACACACACACACACACACACACACACACACACACACACACACAAACTCTATAGAAAAGCATCTCACAATGCACACCATTGCAAACATTGAGGTGGATAGGATACAGCTTCAGAAGACCATGTCGGGTTTCACTCCTGTCAGACAGGAACAGGAATCTCACATTACAATGGGCACAGACTCACCCAAATGGGACAGTTGAAGATTTAAAAAAATATATTGCCTGAGTTATTGTAGCCTTCCTGTCAGCTTGAACCAGTCTGGCTATGCTTCTCTGACCTCTCTCATCAACAAAGCATTTCAACCTGCAGAACTGCCGCTCTCTGGGTGTTTTGTTGTTTTTCACAAAATTCTGTAAATTAACAGTTAATTAATAAAATGAATTAATGAATTAATAAATTATTTATTCTAATATTTTGAGTTACAGGATTTTTGATTTCCATGAGCTGTAAGCCCTAATCAAAATAAAAAAAAAAAAAAGACTTGAAATAT
The DNA here is from genome assembly GCA_022414735.1 of Noturus placidus. Taxonomy (NCBI): domain Eukaryota; kingdom Metazoa; phylum Chordata; class Actinopteri; order Siluriformes; family Ictaluridae; genus Noturus; species Noturus placidus. The sequence goes on along the minus strand of JAFFST010048162.1, from coordinate 150,172 downwards.
TTCACTTTCTGTGTAATGAAGCTAGAATATATGAAAGTTCCACTTTTTGAATTAAATTACAGAAAAAGGGAACTTTTTCCCGATATTAAAATTTTTTGAGACGCACCTGTATATACTCAGCAAAGAAACCCTCCCTTTTTCAAGAAACTGTATTTTAAAGATAATTTTGTCAAATCCAAATAAGCTTTACAGATATTTATTGGAAAGGATTTAAACGATGTTGTTCATGCTTGTTCAGTGAACCATAAACAATTATTGCTCCTGTGGAACTTAAGACACTAACACTTTAAAGGCAGTAGCCAATTAAGGTCACAGCTACAATAACTTAGGACACTAAAGAGATCTTTCTATTGACTCTGAAAAACACCAGAAGAAAGATGTCTAGGGATCCTGCTCACCTGCGTGAACATGCCATAGGCCTGCTGCAGTGAGGCATGAGGACTGCAGATGTGTCCAGAGCAATAAACTGCAACGTCTGTAATGTAAAACGCCTAAGACATACAAAATTACATGTAACTGTGTGTGTCCACCCAGACATGATCAAGAACTTGTAAATGCCTTGGTGGAAGAGTTTAGTAACATCTCACAGCAAGAACTGACCAATCTGGTGCAGTCCACGAGGATGGGACGCACTGTTCTTTAGCGTCAGGCATGGCTGAGGAAGTTAAAGTGATTAGTTCATTCTAAATCACTCTGCCACAAACACACACATGTACTCACTCTAACACATCTCCTCATGTAATGAGCTTAGTTTGTTGAGCCAAAAACAACATACTGTACACACATACACATGCATGTTAAGGAAGCAACTGTACTTTGTGCCTAATTTCACATCACAGCATGCATTTCCCTCTATTCTTATATGTCTCTTTAATCCAGACATACAGCCTTACTGTACTGCAATGCAGGTTTACTGGACATATACATACAGTAACTGTTCAAGAACCCAAGAGAGCCCTGCTGTTACATGTAAGAAGCGTCTGCTGAACTCAGACTTTCATTCTATGTGCATTATCATGTGATTATTAGACATGCTGTCAATCAGCAATTAGATTCCATACAGAAATGTGGTATTTTATTAGTATTTCGTGTGTGCGCGTGTGGGAAACCCTTCTCACACACACTCCCATGCACAGGCATCCATTGTGTAGGGTTTCCTCTGGCTCCTCTCTCCGGCTAGCTTGGAAGTGGCCAAATGAGAAGTGTTTATTTGAGTAATGTTAAAATCCAGGCATGGCCAATGCTCATTCATATACATAAACACACACACACACACACACACACACACACACACAAACACTTTCTACACAATGGTGTGCAATGGTCATTCATGTGCTCTCCACTAAGAAATGTTGGCACCAAACTTGTAAACACCATTTCCCCGAATGTGATTGTTTCTTAGCCGATAGTGAAAAGAGGTGACTGGCATGTGAATTATGTGAATTATTCACAACACACCACTGCATTGGCAGTATCGCAATTCTTTAACTTCCTTAACGTCATCAAGGACCTGCTTCTACCATATGAATTTTAAGACCTGTAACCTTTGTATATCAATGTCCATTCCAAGCAATGTAACCATATAAAAAAAAAACAAAATAAATCCTGGCTTATTACATTGGAGCACCAACGCATCAGTCAGTTTGAAAATTTATGTTGTAACTGTCAAAAGCCCCATCTTTCCTCCCACGCTGCTGTCTTTGTTTTTGTGTATATACTGACGCTGCTGTACGTCACTCCCTAACAGTTACGGTTGAGCAACTCTAACTGAACATTCCTATCGGCTTAGAAGGCCCTGTTTTCCTCCACATTTGTTCCCGATGTTCCTGCTGTACTGTTGTACTGCTAATGTATATTATTAATATACTGTTAATATATATTATTAATATAATGTTAATGTATATTAACAGTCCCATAAAAAACAGAATATGTTAAACGGGTATATGTAAATGGGATACAGTGATACAGTGGGGGGAAATAAGTATTGGATTTGTTAACATTTTTTTCAGTAAATAAATTTCAAATGAGGCTACTCACATGAAATTTTCACCAGATATCAGTATTAACTCAAGAAATCTGGAAATAAAAGAATTCACAACCTTAAAGTCCTTAAATAGAGTTATGTGTTATAAAGTGGAATGCCGAAGAAAAAACTATTGAACGTGCTAAGAAAAAGCAGTTCCCAAGGCAAAGTAAGGCAGGGAACCAGCTGAAATCCATAAATACCTCCTATCTGTGCAAATTAATATCAGCTGGGTTAGTAAATTGATGGCTTATAAAAAGGCTTTTCGGTACCAAGATGTCACACAAGAAAAATCTTATAATGGGTAAAAGCAAAGAGCTCTCCCAAGACCTTCATCACTGTATTGGTGCAAAACATGTTGATGGAATGGGACATAGATGTGTTTCAAAACTTCTGAATCCTCCAGTAAACACCATTGAGGTCATTATCTGCAAGTGGAAGCAACATCAGTCCGTCATCAGCTGGCCAAGCACAGGGATTCCTCGCAATATTTCTATCCATGGAGTCAGAAGAATAATTAGAGGCGTAGGGCCACACAGAAAGAGCTCCAGAAACACTTGGAGGCAGCAGGTGTCATTGTTACAGAGAAAACAATAGGCAATGCACTCCCTGCTCATACTCACCCCACAAGACTCCTTTACAAAAGAAAAGGCATGTTGAAGCTCATCTAAAGTTTACTACAACTAATTTGGACAAGCCTATGAAATACTGGGAGTGTAGTCTGGTCAGACGAGAGGAAAATGGAACTTTTTGGCTGTCATACTACACACCATGTTTGGACAAGAAGAGACAGTACACATCACCCTGAAAACACTATACCAACAGTGAAGTATCGAGGTGGAAGCATCATGGTGTGGGGCTGTTTTTCATCACATAGTACTGGCAGACTTCATATAATTGAAGAAACGATGAATGGAGCCCTTTAGCAGGAGATTCCTGAGAAGAATCTGCTGCCATCCACCAGGATGATAAAGATGAGACATGGTGGACCTTCCAGCAGGACAACAATCCAATGCATACAGCAAAGGAAACTCTCAATTGGTTCAGATAAAACAAATCAAGGTGCTAGAATGGCCCAGTCAATCACCTGACTTGAATCCAATTGAACAAGATTTAAAGACATTATGTTTAGAAGAATGGGCCAAAATCACAAATGAATACTGCAGCCCATTAATTTATTCATACAGGAAGCATCTTGAAGCTGTCATTACAAATTTCTCCACTAAGTATTAAATACATTTCAGTTACCATGTTCAATACTTTTTTCCTGTGTGATTCCACTTTATTACACATAACTTCATTATGGACTTTAATGTTTGGATTTCTTTATTTGTGTGGATTTCTTGAGTTAATATCAAAGTCTGGTGAAAATATCATGTGAATAACCTAAGTGTAAATAGATTTCCTGAAAAAATGTTGACACGTTTAATACTTATTTCCCCCACTGTATGTGACCAGGTATTGATAAGAGTGATTAATAGATTTTGTATGAGTGAAATTGTAAGAGAAGCGACAGATGCCATCATCACTTATAATGTCGATTAACAAAGGTGTATTTTTGCAAATTAAAAAAAATTAAGGATACTAATTTCAACAATAAAAACTTCAGAAATTTAGGAAACAGAGATATGCCCAAATAAGTGAAATAAAATAACAAGTAAAATAAAGAGTCAGGTGAACTAAAAGTCCACTTTCAATAATAACATTATGAGAAACTTCTTGATCTTGATCATCTGTGTTACTTGTTATAAAGATGGAGCATCTGTAATAAAGCAATAAATAAATAACACAAGGCGGGTTACACCCTGGACAGGGTGCCAGTCCATCACAGGGCACAATGACATACACATTCACACACACATTCATACACTACGGACACTTTAGACATGCCAATGATCCTACCATGCATATCTTTGGACTGGGGGAGGAAACCGGAGTACCCGGAGGAAACCCCCGACACACGGGGAGAACATGCAATCATACTAAATCATATTCATTATTGTTTATTTGTACATGTGTTCGGGATATAGTGTGTAACATCCTTCAGAGTGGTAGGTGGAATGCATGCACAAACACACACACACACACACACACACACACACACACACACACACATTTATATTAATATCAGCATAAGAGGTCATTCACCTCCATCTGGTTTGCACAACATCAAAATATGGAGTACAGTTTGTGTTCAGATGTCAAAATAAAAAGTTTATGTTCTGTGTCTTAAATAGATCTAGAACAGTCACAAATTGTACACCTGGCAATCACAAACAACTTCATCCACTCATGGGCAACAGTGATCCTGCTCTGATCCTCGGCTTCAAAGCAAAGTGGCTAACAAAATATTTGTGCTTTGTAAATGTAAGTCATCTTTGTAGGTAAAGGGAAATCATTAGCCATGTCCTGACCTGAGGCCTGAGACAACACTCCTAAACACTCCTACGCTCTACTCATCTCCATGTACACCACACATATACAAACACACACAGATACACTCATGTGGGATGAACAGGAAGTCCTTTACAGCTTTCAGTAAAAAGGGTTCTGAAGTAAAAGATAATTGGAGTTCAACTGCGCCCTATGGCAGATTTACTGCTTACAGTTACAGTTGCATGATGATGGCATGGCTAATCCTTGTCTTGGGATTAGCCATACAGGCCCAGACCTGTCACTCTTAGATAGCTCAAAGGAAATTTCCTTTCAGCAGACCCTAGTTTACTGCTTTTTTTATATAATGCTTGACTTGTTTTTTTAGGATTGGTATAATGGATGAAGGTAAACACTGAAAGAAGGGTATGATACCAGGACAAGGTAACATCTAACAATGTAACCCTGTCCATAGAAGCTGTTAGTGTCATACTAGCATGACCGGGAGACTTGTCACTCTGTGTGTGTGTGTGCGTGTGTGTGTGTGTGTGTGTGTGTGTGTGTGTGTGTGTGTGTGTGTAATTGCTTGTGTGCTTTTGGTCTTTTTTTCTGCGTTCTTATTTCTCACAACATCCAGAACAGAATCGGATATTTTGTGAGCATTTCTTTCCTGTGGAAGAATTCAGTGTGCTTACACCAGCCTGATAAGAATCTGTATTCCAGGCTCATGTGGTGTTCCGGCCGGAAAGCTGCATGAACGTACAGGAAAAAAGGAAAGGGTACACTATTCCGGATCTGCAGCCTTCCAATGACCTTCCATGTACTCAAATGCCACAAACTTGGACAGGCAATATTACAGACTGGTGCAGCTCAAGTACAGTTCATATTTTTCCATTGACCATTAACATATTTATTCTGACTTTCCAACAGTGGATATCCAGGAAGTACCTCAAGTACTTATTAAGATTACACGGTTTTTCATGTACCACTAATTCTTCACATAATTATAAATATGCCCTTTTTATATTTATAAAAGAGTGTAAATATTTGTATTGCCTTTGTTTTCTGGATAAATAATGTCCCATATTTATTTAATGGGTTGTAAAACTGTGAAATCAAGGCCTAAACATTACAGCGATTGGTTGTAATGTCACTTTAACACCAGGTGTTTTGGCAAGGCTTGGCAAATCACCCACAATCCTATATTTTATAACTATTTCCACTGCCATGCTGGCCACACCATGCTTAAGTACACAGAATTTGGTTATCCTTCTTGTCCAGGTAGTGTGGGAGCTCAGCCAAGACAAATAGAGCTAAAAATAGTGCAGACCATTGATTAATCAAACAAAGTCGCATAGATGTCCTGATTAATGTTTCTGGCTTAAGTACATTTTCTGCCAGTAGTAATGACTGTCTGCTAAATTTTCTTAATCATTTCATGTATTCATTATTTTTATGAAGCAACATCATTTTAAGCAGATATGTAATAAATAAGTAGATAGAGGGGGCACAGGGGCTTAGTAGGTAGCACCTCCAGGGTTGGAGGTTTAAATCCCACCTCCACACTGTGTACGCGGAATATACATGCATGCTTTGGTTTCCTCCCCTGGTCCAAAGACATGCGTTGTAGGCTTGGCATTTCCAAATTGTCAGTGAATATGTGTGATTGTGCCCTGCTATGGGTTGGCACCCCATACAGGGTGTCCCCTGCCCAAGTGCCCGAGTTCCCTGGAATAGGCTCCAGGCTCCCTCTCGACCCTATGTAGGATAAGTGGTACAGATAATGCATGGATGGATGGACATGGATCACAGTAAATAAATGTAAAATCAAGTTAAACAGCAGAAAGAAAACATCTGGGTTACACATGTATCTCTGTTCCCTGAAAAGGGAATGAGATATTGCGTGAACTTTACGCTATGGGAACAAGAATACCCACTCCATCATACTGAAGGCATGGCCTGTTCAGAAGGTCTGAGCCCAAGGGTCACTGTAAGACACTCGAGCCCGGCGTGGAAGGAATATCCAGGTTGTAATCAAATGAATGTGTGCAGCATAGAGCACCGTGCAGCAGCACACAGATCCTGTAAGGATACCCCTTTGGACAAAGCCTCCGTGGAGGCAACCCCCGCAGGAGGAATGAGCCCCTATGCCCAGAGGTGTCGTGAAACCAAGTGCCTCAAAAGCAATAGAGATCCTTTCCACTATTCAATTAGACATGCACTACTTTGACACAGCATCACCTTTACTGTCGCTGCCAAAGCAGACTAGCAGCTGCTTCAACTTTACACCACTGGTCGGAGCGGTGGACATAAGTACGGAGAGCCCTTACTGGACACAGCAGGTGCATTCTCTCTTGTTCTGGTGTGGGGAATGGAGGAGGGCAGAAAGCCTGCAACACCACAGGGTGGGAAGCTGATGTAGGCACTTTAGGAATATAATCCCGCATTGGATTCAGGAAGGCCTTGGCTAATCCAGGGGTAAAGACAAGGCAGGAAGGGGCAACAGAGAGAGCTTGCAGATCTTCTACTCGCTTGAGAGATGTCAGGGCCAGCAGAAGAGCTATCTTTAGAGTCAGAAGCTTGTCAGAGGCTGACTCTATGGGCTCAAACGGGGCCTCTGACAGATTTTCCAGGACCACAGAAAGGTCCCAGGAAGGTATGCGCGGCCTGCAGATAGGCCTCAGCCGCCTGACACCGCATATGAACCTCGAAGTTAGAGGATGTTGCACCACAGAGGCTCCATCAACAGGGGCATGGCTGGCCAAAATGCCGGCCATGTAAACCCTGATAGTAGAAGGAGCCCACCCCGCTGAGAAACGTTCTTGTAAGAACTCCAGGACTGTAGCTATTGCGCAGTTCACTGGGTCTACAGTGGATCCCTCTGGATGGGAAGCTCCCAAGGAGTGCCATCTAGCAGGGATATTATCTCTGAGAACCATATTTGAGCTAGCCAATAAGGTGCTACTAGTAGCAGACTTAGACTGTCTTGGCAAACTCTCGCTAGAACTTGTGGGAGCAGAGCAATCAGGGGAAAAGCATACAGATGTGACCTCGGCCACATGTGCACCATGGCGTCCAGCCCTATTCTAGGCAATGTATTTGCTACTCTAGGCATATATACATTCTAAGCAATGTATATGGTACTCCAGATGAGGGCCGCACTGGAGGCTGTGAGCTTGACAGCTGTCTAAGACCGCGCTCCAGTCCGTGAGGGAGGTGTCTGTCATTACCGTCTTGCGGTCTCCTGTGCAATAGTCACATAAGTGCCAAATAGTCTCCCAAGACCCAGCTTTATCTTGCTCAGTGTTGATAGGATTGATCCTACGCATGTTGGGGATAGAAACGCCCTCATCATAGTAGAATCCTAATAACCCCTAGAAAAGTTGTCCACTGCACTGGGGAAAGCATACTTTTTTGAGGTTCAACCTGAGCCCCAAGCTCTTCATCTGGGTGAGAACATCTCGATGTTGAACTTCCAGTTCCCTGGATCGTGCTAAAATTAACCAGTCATCCAGGTAGTTTAGTACAAGGATTCACAATGTAGCCAGACATCCATGCACTTTGTGAAGGTGCAAGGGGATAAAGCCAGTGATATTCCTATGTGGAAATACACACATTTTTTATCTATCATCACAAACCAGTCCTCAAACTGAATCTGTGGAACGATAAGTTTGGGCATCAGCACCTTGAACCTGTGTGTCCGAAGAGGACAGTTTAGATGACGCAGATCTAAAATTGAATTTATACTCCTATTTTTTGCGGACCAGGAAATAATGGCTGTAAAAACCTCCCTCCTTCAGGGAACAGGGTACATGTTCTATGGCCCCTATGTCCAAGAGGGATCTTACTTCCTGCGCTAATGTCGGGCTCTGGACTGTGTTGACTACTGCGGTGAGCACACCTCTGAACCGGGGGAGGTCGAGCTATAACCTGGACTCGGTAACCCTTTTCTACTGTAGACCCATGGGGACACATTTGGCAGTAGTTTTCATGCTGCCAGATGGTCTTTATGGGGCGCACGGTGGATTAGTGGTTAGCACGTTTGCCTCACACCTCCATGGTCGGGGGTTCGATTCCCATCGTGTAAAGTTTGCATGTTCTCCCCGTGTTGCGGGTGTTTCCTGAGGGTACTCCGGTTTCCTGCCCCAGTCCAAAGACATGCATGGTTGGCTGATTCGCATGTCCAAAGTGTCCGTAGTGTATGAATGTGTAAGTGATTGTGCCCTGTGAAGGACAGGGTGTACCCTACCTTGTGCCTGATGCTCCCTGGGATAGGCTCCAGGTTTCCCCGTGACCCTGAAGGAAGGATACGTGGTATGGAAGATGGATGGAAATGGTCTTTTAGTGACGTTAATTATTCCACATTCTATTGGAGGGAAAGCTTCAGATTTCACTGGACAACAGAGATTTTGCTTCTTGGACACTCTTGAACACACTTGAACGACTGGGTTCAAGACTGCAAGGATGGTGTTTGCTGTCAAAAGATACAAAAATTTCTGTCTTTCAAAGCCGCCAAAATGATTTAACAATGCTTTTTACAAGGGCTGACAACCTCGTTTTCTGTACTGACATTGAAGGGTTGTTCACATCTTTCGGTTGCAAGTATGAACCACAAGAATGGCGTCTCTTTATTGATTCATCAGTGTTAAGCCTCAAGGCTGTCTTGTTACAAAATGGCAATGTCCACCCTTCAATACCTGTTGGCTATGGTGTACACATGAAAGAAACATATGAAAACATGGAACTGTTGTTGAAGCACATCCAGTACACCAAGTACAACTGGAACATCTAAAGGAGATTTAAAGGTAATGGCTCTGCTACTTGGAATGCAGCTCGGATTTACCAAGTACTGTTGTTACATTTGCGAATGGGACAGCCGTGATAAAGCGTCACAATACATTAAAAAGGACTGGACACTCCGTAAGAATTTGGCTCCAGGATAGAAAAACGTGGCACATGAACCACTTGTTGATCCGACAAATATGAAAAATTAATGAAAAATTACTAATGAAAAATTTTGTGAAAGCGATGAACAAGGAAGGTGAAGGTTTTCGTTATTTGAGACAAATGTTTCCAAGAATAACTGATGCCAAGATTAAAGAAGGCATTTTCATTGGGCCACAGATCAGACACGTCATCAATGACAAGCGGTTCGAAGATCTGTTAGTGGGGCCAGAGAAAATCGTCTGGAAAGCATTCAAGGATGTCATTGAGAATTTTCTTGGCAAACACAGAGCACCAAACTACATTAAACTGATTGACAAATTTCTTAAAGCATACAGAACCATGAAGTGCAACATGTCACTGAAGATTCATTTCCTGCATTCATACTTGGACTTCTTCCCCACAAATCTTGGAGAAGTCAGTGACAAACATGGTGAAAGGTTTCACCAGGACATTGCCACAATGGAAAAACGGTATCAGGGCAACTGGAATCCATCAATGCTGGCTGACTATTGTTGGACACTGCAACGAGATGGCCGGACACTGAGTACAAACAAAAATCAGGAGCAAAACACTTTTAGCCCCATTAAACTTTTGCAGTGTGTCAGAAACTTTATGTGATTAAACACATTGTAGTCAATGAAACTTAATTTCTCATGTTTCTCAAAATTCTTACGTGATACAGTCAATCTGAATCTATATTTGTGTTCACTATGAAGAGGGCTATCATAATCACCAAAAACTTTTCGGCAAGAAAAACTTTTCTAAAAATTTGTTGTCCAGTGTTTTCCTGGCCCTGTGACAGCTCGCTGACTGGAGAACACTGACAACTTGGAGCCGCCTTGGCTAGGGGAGGCCAACTGCCCTAACAACCCCGATACAGCCCTCCATGGTACCTCAGGACCGCTCTTCTTTGCCTGCTTGACCTTTATGACCATTCTCAGATCAGGAGTAGTAGCAGGCAGTTCCCCTGGCTGTCTGCATGGGTTGGCGGGCTGCCATACTCACCTTCTGGGTCTTCCTCACACTAGTGCTGGTGAACTCTGGACAACAGGGAAGGAACTGGCTGAATGCCGCCATATGTTGAGCTCACTCAGAGTTCTGCTTTGTAGGTCTGCAACACTGTCATTGTCTGCAGTGACCCACAAGCAAGACTAATACTGCATAGGTCTTGCCCACCAATGCCACGGTGGCCTTACATGGTGGCTTGGATGGCAAAGCTGGCCCCTCTATTTACCTGCCATCGATTGAAAGAGGCAGCTCGCAAGCACCTCCTCCACCTTCAGTATAGCTAAATAGCCATGCCGTTAATTCTCCACAATGACCGAAAAATTCAACATTGTGGGGTTATTTGTACGGCTTATACATGGTTTTCCCTCATGAGCCTGATATTTTGTCATGCACTTCTTGAAGAAAGGGGAGTTTTCTGCAGTGTGAGGGATTTAATTTCACTGGGGAGAAAAAGGCTCATCCAGCCTTAGTAATCACTTCAAGCAGCTCTTTATATACTGCTCTCAATTTTTAGCACATCCTTCTGGCTCGTCGGAGTCAGAGGGGAATTATGACTATTATTTTATGTGTGTGTGTTTTTTTCCTTTCCCGTTTGGCTTTCCATAGCGGAAGGAGGTTTGGCGACACGAGTTCCAAAAGCTGGAAGACAGATCCGCTAGGCTCTGAAACCCAAGTTGGTTAGGCTTCCGAGAAGATTGTGAGTCGTGAGCCAAGCATTACCATGCGCAGCCTCTCGAGGCTGCCATCGCATGCTACAGCCCCAGACACTTCACCCAGAAAGTGTGCACTATTCCCCATGATGAAACGGGAGCAAGCCGTAACACACTTCCTGAATTCTCTCACTCATTCCTTTTTTCTGTCTCTCTCTTCTCTTTTTTTAAAAAAAGAGATAGAAAAGTTCTGAGAATTTGAGAAAAGATAGCGAGGAAATTAAGCGTCTTTTTGTTTCTTTACACAAACAATGAAGTCTTTTGCTGAAGATTATAAAGGCTGATGGCGCAGTTCACAGGTGCCATATTTATATCACACGACGTGCTTAAATGACATGTCACCTGGTCGTTGCAGGCCTATAAATATGCATGATTTTACACAAGCTTCAGATCCAGGTCGCACGTGAGAGGCACTCCACATAGTGTTCTGCTAAATGCAATGTCAAAGTTCCCTTTGAAAGGGAACATGTTCTCCATATTTGCTCTATGAACATGTTCAGTAGAGGAGGAGGAGTGGGAAGTTAATGACAGAACTGTTTTGTTTAAGATGATGTTATATAACAAATAGTTTTAATTAAATATACCAAAGATTGGGGGAGATAAAGATATCCATAGATCAAACATATGTGTGGACCATGGTGATCTTGTTTTCCATGCAAAGATGGTGGGGGAAAAAAACATGGAAAACATGTCTCTATTTTTTGTCTTTTTTCAGGTCATTTGTGTGAAATTGAAGATGTAAATTTAAGGACAATTTTGCTACAACCTGGCAACCATAGTTAATATTAGCTCTGCTGTGTTTATCTCAGAGTAACACTGGAAACACACCTGCTGTATTAAACAAAGTTGAATCAAGGTACATGTAATATCACTCAAAACAAGCTTCTAGACTGTGTGCTGGTATGTTGTTGATTCTCAACTGCTTATTATGGGGATATTCCAAAAATTAACTAAATAGCAGTTTATAGCATAAGTCAAGTGTGACATACTCTTCATTTTTGTTTGAAGCTATGTTGTTATTAATGTCAGCCTAATCCACCAAAATCTATGAGCTGCTCTTTAAATTGTTTAAATTGTTAAGTTCAAAGAGGCTCAAACTCTCACACAGTTACTGTTAGTTGTTAAGTGGGGAGTGAAGGCTAGCTCATCTGGTCTGATCCCACAGAAAAGTTACTGTAGCACAAATTGCTGAAAAAGTTTACGCTGGCTTTGATAGAAAGGTGTCATAACACACAGTGCATCACAGCTTGCTGTGTATGGGGCTGTGTAGGTGCAGATTGGTCAGAGTGCCCAGACTGACCTCTGTCCATCACCGAAATCAACTACAATGGGCACGTGAGCATTCGAACTGGACCATTGGAGTTATGGAAGAAGGTGGCCTGGTCTGATAAATCACATTTTCTTTCACATCATGTGGATGTCTGTGTGTGTGTGTGTGTGTGTGTGTGTGTGTGTGTGTGTGTGTGTGTGTGTGTGTCGCTTACTTGGTGAAGAGATGGCACCAGAATGCACTATGGGAAGATGGCAAGACAGCTGAGGCAGTGTAATGCTCAGTGGGCAATGTTCCACTAAGAAAGCTTGTATTAGCTCTATGGATTGCAAGTGCTGTACAAATTAAAATTTACACTGGGCATGTGGCAGCAATTCAATTTCACTTTATGGAGCATATTTAGTTTTTTGTAAAGGTGCAATGATGCTGAGGTATAAGATCAGATCTGAATGTATAACTATAAAGAGTTTTATGTTTTTTTGCTGGATGCAGTGATAGAATCAGGGATAGTAAAATGACATTTGTTTTGCTCAACTTGTTTTTCCTGAGGTTCAATGGTCACCTTTACAATCACATACAACTAACTCAAGGACACAGTTATAACCACACAAACAGGGTTCAATGACCCAGTGACACATGACATACAGAAACACCCAAACACTATGTCAGTTCCAGCTCTGTCTCTCATTGTCATTTTATTCCAGAACAGTGCAAACACAGGTATAAAAGATCTCAATATGAAATTTACATTCACATATATCAATATTGCAATCCATACATTGCAACCCAAAAAATAGCACATTTATTTAAGGTTTAAGTAAAATACTTTCAATTTACTCTGCAGTAGATTTCATACATGTAATATTTTAAACCCGTATCATATATGAAAATATCTAATTAACATGAAAATCTAGTGTATTTACTGTGAACATTTTATGCATTATTAAAGTTGTAATATTTAGAATGGCGATATATTAAGCCACGATATTTTGTATATAGAAAATAGATCATTTTTCATGTGGCTACATTTGTTTAATTATAAACTCTGATGTAGGCATAATTCAGAGATAAAATGAAGAATTTGGCTTTTCTATAATGGTTTTCATATACATTTATTGTATAGAAAGATGAAATTTCCCATTCCCATAATATAACCTTCACTTGTGGGGTGAATAGATTTTTTCAAAATCATAATTTTCTGTCCAATTTCAAGTTTAGAGTGCTTTATTTTATGTCACTAAATAGCTAAGAATGCATTACCCAGGACTAATGGATATTCAAGAAAATACACTTCTCCAAAACCAAGGAGAAGACACCCAACATTGAAACATCCAACCCCAAAGTTTTACAGGAAGCCAAAACTGTACCCTTGATGGGTCCAGTGCATATAAAACTCTAGATTATTTTAAAAAGTAGAATCAAACACAATATCACAAAATTGTGCTACAATAGAACACTGGAATTGATATGTTGGTAACAAAATGTGTTGGCACAAAGGAATACACCCTATCCAACAACCCCTGGATAGAAGGCAGTCACTTCAAGAGCGATGCTACAAAACTCCCAAGCTTTCTCCAACACTTCACAGCACCATGCATGGAGAAAAAAGCAAACAAGCTGTCGATAAAGGTTTGAGACCAAAAACACCGTAAAAATGAACCAAAGGCCACTGTTCTACATTCATGCAGTGCGACTAAAAGTCTTTTCTAAATATTACCCATTACACGTTTCACCCTTTTTGCTCAGGTTTTTTTTTGCATTAGTCATGCATTAGAGTCACATTGCACTTAGCAGAAAGAACAAGACAAGGTAGAACTGTGGCATGCGAAGAGGGACATGCAGAACGGCAAGCTTGAAGCCAACTTCATTCCCTAGGCATATTTGGAGAAATATCAGTTACAGTAGTATTTCACCAAGAAATGAAAAACTATCAAATAAATACGAGAGACTGACTGATCAGATCAAATACACTTTGTGACCACAAAACCAAGACGTCCGAGGCCCTTTTTATACTCAATGCATGAAGATCCATATATATTTTGAGCATATATGACAGCAGTCATCTGCTGACTGTGCCATTTAAATCAAATTCAGGTTTTATCCTGTACTAGCACTACTACTTGTGCAAGCACATTGCAAAATCCCCTTGCCACCAGCACTAGCAAAACCCAGCCGAGTGTTAGCCTACTTAGAAACTCTGAATAGAGCAAATACCACAACTGTTTCCACAAATAAGAACAAGCCATGTGAGCCATGTTTTCAAATTTTTACAACGCTGCTCATTATCCGAAGTGGACACTTAAGTTTCCTGCAGCTGATATAGTACATTTTATTCTTCATGAACAGCTAAGCCACTGCTTTACATGTTGATTTCACACGTACTATTTGTGAATTCTGGGAACACATGTTCACCTTTAGTGTGTGTGAGTTGTATATTCAAGACAAAAGCTTTTTCTGTATTTGTGTTTGTGCCAGACACGGCATCTCCATCATAGTAAAAGGTCAAAGAGCAGCAGGATGTGTGCACTGACTTCAAGAATCTTCCTACTCAAAGCACCAGTGTGTAAGCGTTTGCAGCTTTACTTTACCGGTGTTAGATATATTTACAAGATTTTAGCATCTGGATATACTGTATCATCAGTCCACTCAGTCAATTCGCTCATAAAGGCAGCAAGAAGAAATACTTTGAAGGATACGAATCAGAGATTCAATTTTCTGTTCATCAATACAGGCTGTGAATTGCCCCAGGTTTTCATAAACTTTCCACTGACTAAACAGAACACCAATGTGATTTTTGTTTTCTCATCACGCCATGGGCATTGACTGGTTTCATAATGGTACTAAATTCTCATAAATACCCTTCCTGTGAAGTTCTTCACACATGAACTCAAACACACACTAATGTAAAATACAGCGCTCTTTAAATGATAAATGTTTGGTCCCCACTGCATACACATGCTTATTTTCATCGGCAAATAAACAAACACACACACACACACACACACACACACACACACACACACAAACACAAACTCACACACAGAGGAGTGTGTGCGGCTCCTTTGTTGGTGTGAAGCTGCCATTACAGTAAAACACATGCTCCTCTTTAGGAGCCCCTGATATCTAGCTGGACTGAGGAAGACTCATTAAAACAAACACCCACACACGTGCACATGCACACACAAACATACACACACAAATAGACAAACCTGCTCATTATGATTGCATGTGTGTGGGGAGGAGAGTTATTCTCTGCATGAGAGATCTAAATGTCTCATCTCTCATAAACATCACGGTCACCCTGTGGACAGCGAAGACTTCTCTAATCTTAGTCAAGCGTCTCTCCTGTTGCTTTCTCGATGCGAATGTGTTCTTCTGTGTCCTCCATCATCCCCTCAGTCCATCACGTCTCACTCCCCCTTGATTGATTAACAGGTTGTTTGCCATAGAAAGTGCCTTCTCATCAGTCACACCTCCATCTCCACGTCGACAGAGATGGAGGGCAGGTAGAGGATGCTGTTGTTGGAGGAGGTGGGACCAGGGCCAACATTCTGTGTTTTGACCCCATAACTGGTTGCAGTGGGGGCGTGGCTCAACTGTGTCTGGATGCATGGGCTTCCTCTGCGCTCCAAGCTCTGGGAGCAAGATTGGAGAGGGCCTTCATGAGACCAACTCTCTAGGAAGTAGGTGAGCATTTGACCTTTGCCTTTCACACTGACCTGACCACGGCATAGGAAGCGGTAATGGCCAGAGAGGAGCCGGAAGACGTCTTCAGTCACCTGCCAAAAAGCATCAAGTTTTGGTTATACGCTTATCTTTAGTATTCACATATATTTGGGATGTGGGGCAGCTGTGGCTTAGGTTTTGAGCGGGTTGTCCACTAACAGTAGGGTTGGCGGTTCAATTCCAGGCCCGCATGACTCCACATGCCGAAGTGTTCTTGGGCAAGACACTGAACCCCAAGTTCATCCCGATGGCAAAGTAGCTCAGCTACCATTGGTGTGTGTGTGTGTGTGTGTGTGTGTGTGTGTGTGTGTGAGAATGAGTGAATGAGACACTGTGTAAAGCGCTTCGGATAAAAGCACTATATAAGTGCGCCATTTACCATTTATTTGAGTGTCTTTGTGTTTCACCTGGATTTTGCCTTGTACTCCAGTGCTGTCCATCCTGCTGGCCACATTCACTGTGTTCCCCCAGATGTCATACTGAGGCCTACGAGCACCAATAACTCCTGCAACCACTGGACCTACATTAATACCTGACCAAATAGAATCACAATGAACTAATTAATCAATCCAGTTTATGCATTTACTTGGTCATTAATTAGCTGAGCTGCAATAAAGTTTGTGTCAACTGAAGAGATTAATAAGGATAGTAAGACAAATGTGTGTGTGTGTGTGTGTGTGTGTGTGTGTGTGTGTGTGTGTGTGTGTGTGTGTGTGTGTGTGTGTGTGTGTGATTTTGAAGAGTCATTAATGTTTATGGATATTTCTGAGAAGATTTGGAAGATTTGAGCAGAGGAAAAACGTCAGAGAATGAATG
>JAFFST010048162.1:109737-120954 GCA_022414735.1 Noturus placidus | reverse complement strand
ATATACAGTATATATATATATATATATATATATTTGTCTCTTTATTTTAGCACTTTTTTAAAAGCATGATATGATGACAAAAAAATTAGATCAGAACTAGTTTGAATATAATCAGATTATACTACACTTCCTATGTAACTCCTAAAGATTGTATTACTGCTTACATATTAAATCATAAATCGTGCCATTTTGAATTAATCAGTATCCATTTACATTTCCTGAGTAATCTACCCAAGACTGTCTACAGTTCAAGATGATTTGTTTTAATCAACTGGACTGATACTATGTTCTCTATTATTTACGCAAGAAACAGGTCCTGTGTGGGGATTTTCCTGGAGCAAATGTGAACAGTGGGGGATCACATTGGTTTTTTTTACCAGTGGCCTAATGACAGCTGCTTCAGTGGTGATTAATGCCCAGTTAAGGCGAGATATTTATCCAGTTTAGAACATCTGTTGAGAGAGAGCTTTAAAAACTGTCTTTAAAATGCTAAGAGCTACAGGGTCCAGAGAACAGCTGGAGGAATAAAAAAATGAAATGACTTTGGATTCAAGATTAACTACTGCAAAGTTTCACATAATAGACTTTTAATGAATATGCCATTTGGATGGAAGGGGAAAAATCTGCTGGTAAAGATCAATTTAAGACTGGCACTAGTGATGGAGAGACACATATGGAGTGGTCTATACACTGATGCACACAAACACACACACACACACACACACACACACACACACACACACACACACACCTGTGTGGCCCACAGGTAGTCAAGTCTGAGTTTGAGGTCCTGTTGCCTGCAGTGGAGTATCATTGCACCAGAGAAAAGGAGCATCGCCAGAACCGGATCATACCCATGTGTGTGAAAGAACCCTCCTCTACATACACACAAAGCACAAACACCCAAATACACTTAACACAACATTTGTATTTTATCATTATGGTTTTAGATTACGGTATGGGATTATGTGATAGCGTTATATATCTATATCAAGGTATAATGGCATACCCAGAGTGTAAACACTTGTTTAGTTCTAGCATTATCCTTTCTTTAGGTGTGTGTAAGCACTGGTTTGATGTTATCATTGTGCTCTTGCTGTTCACCGCTCACCCCACAGCTTGCCGGTAGCCGCTGGTCTCCATGACAACGGTATGGAGGACGTTGAGGAGGAGAAGTAAGAGAATCTTGGGTAGTGATGACACACGCAGGTATAGAGCCACAGACAGGGATGCCATCACGCAAGATAGGAACACGTACGGAGTGTATTTACACACACCTGTACCCACTGTCGTGTTGTTCACTATGACAACCCTGAAAATGGAGATGCTGGAGTTGCCTTCCCATGACCATGGCATGCACGCCACCTGTATAGTAGAGAGCAGAATGGTTTGTTTTCTTAATTTCAACAAACACAAAAGGTTTTTATGGTTCCAAAAGTTGAGGTTTGTATAGCAAAAGGAGAACATTTCATATTTCCCTATAATAACGGATAAAAAGGGCGTTGTGTGTGTACATGCACACTCACTACACAGCCGTGGGTCACGGAATACATCAGAAGGACCAGAAAGCCACACAGAGCTGTCCTGATCTGCAGAGTAAGACAGTCCGGAGAGCACTACCGAGAGACGGATGGGGGAGATGTTAAAGAAAAAAGTAAGGAATTAGAATTAGGAATGCATTTTATCAGATATTATTCTTTCAAACCACACATTGAACAGGAGATTAGAAGTCCAAAAGCCACATCGTCAAGACATTCTGTATTTGTAGTTCAGTAATTCAGTCATAGCTGTCTGTGTTTACGTGTCTTACCTGCATGTGAGTGAGGTGAAGATACATTACACTTGCCATATGAAAACAGATACAAATAACCAGCAAAATAACGATGACCAGACCTCTATAAAGAGAGAGCAGGAAAGAGACATAAACAGAATTACTGTGTGTGTATGTAGTGTGTGTATGCATGTCATTATACCTAACAAAGTCTAAAACAGTCAATGAAAAATAAAATCATTTTAAGAACAAGTATTTTGTAAGAGAAATAATATTTTAAAAAGTACAACTAAACGAGCACTTCCTGAAATTAAATAAATAAACTAAAATTACTTTCCTTTTTTTTTCCCTAAAAACTTTCAGGTTAATAAGTTCCAGTTTAGTGGTGAATAACTGTGTCCGTGTGGGTATGTTTTGAGCTGAACTGTCTTACACAAAAAGTGGGCTCGTTAAATTGCACAGCAGTAACTGACAAATTACTCAAACTACAACCACAACATAGCAGGTTTCTCTTTTGTTTGTTTTATTTTTCACCATTTATGTTGTGAAAATTGAGATCGATTTGATAAAGAAAAACTATCTAATGAACGTTACTAAAAACCTAAAAACTACCATGATTTTTGAAAAAATAAAATATAAACAATCATATAAAATATGAAGTTAACTGGGAAAAAAAAAAACTATAATAGCTCCAGCATGTGTAGTTATGAGTGTGGTGGTGTTGAATGCAATACATACTGAGGGATAATTAGAAAATAGACGAAAGCGAAGAGTGAAGTGAGGAGGAGAGAGAACACCACAGCATTGATAAAGCCATCATCATACACCTGCTGATACTGAGAGAGAGAGAGAGAGAGAGAGAGAGAGAGAGAGAGAGAGAGAGAGATAGCAGTGGGTATTCCAAGATCCAAAAAGCAATTACACAATTATTTCTTCCGTCTTCAGGATGTTTTTCTGAATATATGACCCATTCTTATGATGGATGATGGCTAAATCCACATGAGAGAGAGAGAAGCTCACTACAGTCTACCAGCAGCCTAACACTGAGGTGAACATGAGCTCACTGAATGATGCCTTCTCTTCATTAGTGCTGAAAACTAGCATCTGTCTCCCTGCTGCAATATATACGCATTGTCATTACGCTCCTGCTGAGGCTGGGGAAAGACAAAGCTCACTATTGCCAAAGAGAGAAAGTGTTGTGTGTGTGTGTGTGTGTGTGTGTGCATGTGATGATACTGTGTGTGTTTGTGTAGACTAACAATCTTTCTGTGCCTATATCCAAGGTTATTGCTTCTCTTTTCTTCTACATCCCTCACCATCAGAGCCAGCTCAAAGTTCTTTGGGGTCTTAAAGTGGAAGAACTGACCTTGAGAATTGATATTCAAACTAACTTTTTCACACCTCCACACACTTCACATTATCATACAGGTCCTGTGTTGTCAGTTAGAGGATCTACTTTATTTCCATAAGAGGTCATTTCAACATGAGACAGATTTATTTGAGCTTTTATTTACTATATCAGATGTTCACTGAGTCAGCCGTTTACAGACACTATGTTAGTATTTGTTGGCATTGCCTTATAATTGCTCAACTACATTTTCCAAATTTCCAAACTCATTCCTTCTGACAGAACTGGTGTAAATCAGTATTAGAGTGGCCTTCACAAAGCCCTGACCTGAAATGCAGATAAAATTTGTGGACTGAACAGAAAAAGTGCGTCTGAGCAAGGAGGCCTACAAACCTGACTTTCACTTTGTAGTGTTTAAGGTAGGGATGTCCCATCTTATCCAGAAATAGCCAGTGAGGATGAAAGTGTTTTCTTCAACCAGGCAGAAATCACACCTGATAGTCTATTGAAAGCCAAAATTAGCAGATTAAACAGGTGTAGCTCCTGTTGATTAGAATGAAAACCTGCACATACATTGGCCCTTTGCAGATCAAACTGGACACTCCTGCTTTAAGGCATTCTGTTACAATTTTGGAGGCATGCTTAGGATCATTGTCCTGCAGTTGTGACTAAGTTTGAACTTTCTGGCTGATGTCTTGCTTCAGTATTTCTTGATAATCCTCTTTCCTCATGACGTCATCTACAATATTTTCTAAAGTGCACCAGTTCCATTTCCAGTAAAACACCCTCAAAACGTGATGCTGCCATCCCCATGCTTTACAGTAGAAATGGTGCTCTTCGGATTAAAGGCCTCACATTTTTTTCTCCATAAATAACACTAATCATTATAGCCAAACAGTACAATTTTTCTTTCATATGATCATAGAACACACCTCCAAACAGCAGGTGATCACATGTAAACATCAATCTAGCATAGACCAGCATAGGCAGCCACCTGTATATCTGTCTCTAATCAATTGTTTTAAAATGACCTCTGATGTGAACAAGTAAATGCGCTAATTGACTTGCCAAAGGAAACATATGGCAACATGACATGTGTGAAGTTGAGAAAAATGGAGATTGAATATCTTTAACCTTGTTGTATGTAATTATTTGGCCTCAACTATAGCTACCTAGACCGATGCTGCATTTGAACTGAAGCATAGTCGTGTTTGTATACCTCTATACTGTAAATAAGACACTTATAGATATGTTTCAACTGCCAGATATGTTTGAATATCATTTCGCCAGAAAGCAACTGATCTATTTGCCTTACTTGTTGCAAAACTGCTGCAAATACAGCTGTGGGGTTGTGGAGATCAGATTAAAGGCTGTTTTATGCTTTTGGAAATTAGTAGCATATGAGCAACAATGGAAGAGGCTCTTTACTCAAAAAGTTGTTACAGAACAATTTCATGCATAATATGATGACCAACAGCTGTGTGGTGCTAAAACGCCCCAATAACAACCACGATTATGTCGTTTTGACCACATGTTCCCTTGGCCAAGTGTGGATCTGACAAACATAAACTAGGCATTGCATTCAGCTACTACATGTTATAACAGAGTAGCTGTGTATTTCCTCATATACAAATGCCAAACAAAGATGAAAAGGGAAATATATGATTTGCATTTCTTTATAGGGACAGTTAAATGGATATTAAGGGCATTACCTGTTTTTGCACTACTGTTGTTTATATATTTTTTTATTTTCTTGTTTAATGTTTCTTTTATTGCAGCTTATCTATGGTTTACAAGAGGTTCAAATTATTCTCTTTATTTGATGCTGTAACTTTCTTAAAAAAAAAAAAAAAAAAAAAAAAAAACTGTGGATATTGTGATTTAACTGTTACCATTACATTTAAAAATCGGAAAATATTGTGATGCAACATTTTGGCTATATGGTCCGTCGCTCATCTAACTCACTTGGTTAGTCCACATGAACTCCGCAGCATTGTTAGGACCTCTGAGCCATGTGGTGCAAAATTTGTTCTTCTACAAAAATTTAAGGTGAAGTGAGAACTGCTTTAATGGGGGGGGAGGGGGGGGGTGCAGCTGCCAAGAAACCTGTATCACAACTGGGAGTATTTTGGATGTAACTCTTGCACACAAAGTTGAGCTATAGTGGTCATAATCAGTGAATCAGTTACAACTGAAACTTAGCATGAACTTGATCTTATGTGAAAATAAGTAGTATGGATTTGAAACAAATGTAGGAAAAGCTACAACCATTACGCATAACCTTAACCTTCGGTGGGTTCAAATGTGCAAATAAAATCATGAACACAAGAAGAACACAAAAAAACCTCTACAAAAAAAAAAACTACTAGAATAATATAATTAAACCACACCAGAACGAACAGAGATTATACTGAATTTTTAAGGAAAACTATAAATGAATAAATAAATTTAACATGTTGAAATATGTTATGTGTTTTTCAGTTTAAAGAAAGAAAGAAAGAAAGAAAGAAAGAAAGAAAGAAAGAAAAAAAGAAAGAAACCGTGCCCTATGCAGCAGCCTATACAGATTAATTGACAGGCCAGGCCAGCTCAGAATAATGCCACAGCCCCTTATTTTATTTGTATGTGTGTAAATGTGATTGTTAAAGACTGTGGCTATGAGTGTGCCCACCGTTCTCTCCCGTTCTCTGCTCCTGTAGGTCAGAGTGATGTAATTGAGATCTGCTGTTTCTGATTCAGTTTGCCGAGCTTCAATCAGTCTTCCGATGTAGCGGTTCACACGTGTGCCGGGTGAGTTATGCGCTACTCCCGAGAAGGATGTGCGGTTGCGTAGCTTCTCTGATGCTGTGCGTAGCGCTCGCCTCTGTAATGATTGATGAAAAGTCAGACATTATAGATCCTCGCACATGAAATGAATCAAATTCATTTATCAATGAGATAATCAGGGCTGAATTCTAGCAAAGGTCCTGAAAGTCATGACTTAAATCTATTTGTAGACAGGAAACATGTATAGTCCACCTATACACACATACACCCACTTTAATCACCCACTTTAAGAGAAATGAAAGAGGATATCAGGTTAGAGTTACATTAGTGTGTATGTGAGTATGCATGTATGTACTGTATATGTGTGTGCTACATCCATTGATACAAAATCCACTCAAATGCTGCAGCTAATCCAAATTGCCACATCACACTCACATGCGAATGTAGATTTAAAAGCGCACACCCGTAAACACGCACCTTATCATCGTCTTCGCAGGTCATGACATTGGAGAAAGGAATCTCAGCCTTAAACATTTTCCTGCAGTGCATGAGCTGCACGAGAAGGTAGCAGACCGTCTTAAACTTCATCTTCTTTGCTGGCTTTATATCAGACAGAATCAAGCCAGGGAAAATCTGGATTAAAAAAAGGAAAGAGAGGGAGCGCAATCTTTTTTTTTTAATGTAAATCTAAAAAGGGAATACAATAATCATTATCAGTACTTTTTAAATATAAGACTGACAAAAAAAGAAGTGTAAGCTTCATTGATTATAAAGCTAAATCGTGACATAGAGGCTTATCAGTAAGACTAAATTTTCAGGAACTGGAGATTGGAGATTTGCATGAGCCTCTAAAATAACTGTCCCATATGCGATCAACACCTTTCTCCGACCAAAACAAGTATAGTTTGTATAGTATGTATTGTATGTAGAATTGTGTATATTGCATTGGCATGATTGTACACATATGTGCATGTGAATTCTACCTTGCGTCTGTGAGAGGGCACAATAAAAAAGGTCTCGATGGCGTGTTTGCTGAGGAAAGCGTGTCTCTCGTGCCCACAGCCTGGCTCCACCTCGTAATCTCCATTCAGACATTCCAAAGTGGCTTTAGTGATATGAACCTTACTGTACGGGACACACAGAGAGCACTCAGTAAATATTTTCAGTAAATATATGGCTTCACAATTAAACAGGAGATAAAGATGTAGTACGTTTCATTTTTACATGAGTATTTCTCAGACAAGACATAAATAAGAAGACATTAAAACATAAATAACTGATATTAAAAATGGATGGTAGTGGATTACTGGACCTGATTATACTGTAGTCCTGCGCTGTGTCATGGAATTCCCTTGTGGAGTACGCTGCCCATAGCGCGAGAGCGCACGTTTCCAGGTTTTCATACTTTGTTTACGTTTGACACGTGTGTTTTATTTTGCCATCTGTCCTGTCTCCACACCTGTAATGTTATTGGATGTCTCTGTTTCTCAGCTGTTTTGCCTTATGCCCTGTGATTAGTTTGTATATATAAACGCCTGTGTGTCTTTGTTCCTAGCGAAGTATTGAGCTTCAGTGTTTGGCACCTGAATCATACCAAGCTTTTGATCTTTGTTCCTCGCTTTGTTTTTGATCCTGCCCTCATGTCCTCGTTTCTCGTCTACGCCCAGTTTAAGCCTGTTTGTAGATCGCCTGTTCTTAATTATGTTTTTGCATACTGATTTGTATTTGTTTGCCTTTCTCTTTAAATAAAGCTTTAAACTGCACCTGCATCCGTCTCCATCCTGATAACGTGACATGCTGCAAAACCCAATGAGGTAATTTTACTCAAATCATTTAGGTGTAAAAATCAATTTATTTGAGTACAGATCATTTATAGACATTTGAGTTTACTTAACACTTTGTTATACTTATTTAATTCCACTAAGCTATGTTTAAAGAACTAATTAAGAAAAGTTTGAAATGCAGTGCCAGGATTGAACCCAAGACCTGCCAACATAAAACACAATCCATGCACTAATTATTAATGGTCAAGTAGTAAAGGTATGCATTGCCGCAAGTCAGTCATGATAGTCACCTTTATAAAGGAGGGATTTTATGAAACTGGACCTCTACAAATTTTAATTGAATACCTCTGGACTATATTGTTTGTTATTCGTCAACTAATTGAAGATAAGAAAGAAAGAACACACCAAAAATATTGCATGTATATATGTTTGTGTGTGTTAGTGTGTGTGTGTGTTAGTGTGTGTGTGTGTGTGTGTGTGTGTTTTGTGTGTATATATATATATATATATATATATATATATATATGAATGAGGTGTCGAGGATGAAATTTGAAAGAAGGTAGAAGGTATTGCCTAGGTTTAAACTAACGTTATTATTTGAGTAATTATATCTTGAGTAACATTATTTGTGACTCAATGAGTACTTAAATTCTCACAAATGAAATAACTGTTCAGTTACTGTGTTCTCATAACTTAAGTCAGATAAGTCAATATGACATATTTAAACATATCTGAGTAGCGATTACTCATTTCATTTAGTCATTTCCACTGTTTTACAGTGTGGGTCCTCCTAAATATACAGTACATAGTATAGTTAGTGATAGACAGAGTGACCAGAATGTTAGCCCTGTCTAATAATAATAATAATAATAATAATAATAATAATAATAATAATAATAATAATAATAATAATATACTGTGTTGGTACAGTATATAAGCTGAGTATCAGGAGGGATGTTTTGTAAAAATCACTGTGCAGCCTGAAAATGTAGTCCATATCTATGCTGTATAAAACCCAGTCAAAACCAGCTGATTGTGAGTGCTAACAAATATTATAATAAAGTCAAATGCTCTGGTGGTCTAGTGGTTAGTATTCGGGGCTGTCGTGGCCTGGGTTTGCTTCCTGGTCAGGGAACATGTTATAAACTCTTCACACTCTTGCTATCTGGCAAAAGGTACCGAAGCACTTGGGCCCTGACGGCCAGACTGGGTAACAGTTTCTTTCCCCCGAGCCAACAGACTCTGACAGACACAGAGACTGAACTGACAAATACACACACTTGAAAGATGCAACCCTCCTGGTTAGTAAACCAGGTTGTTTATGTGTTTTACACACTTAAACTATTAGTAAATCAGGGCCTCTGTTGGATTTCTGGGTTGAATCAACCCTTACACAGCACAGGTCCCGGTCTGATCCACAAGTTTAGATTCAGGGTGTTATCTCTCGTCCACTCACAAGATGCTTGTGAGAAAGAATCTGACACCGGCTCAAACATCTTGTTGTTGAAATCAAGCTCTGTTTGTGTACAGTGGTCATGAAGTGGTCATGTAGAAACTGACCCAGGAAGTCCTCCTGCCTCCATCATGTTCGCCAGAGTGACATCATTGGACCAGACATCATACTGCCACTTCCTTAATCCCAGAACCCCACACAGCACACGACCAGTGTGCAATCCCACACGCATGTTCAGATCCACCTCCGTCGCCTCGGCAACAGACCTGCAATTGAACACACACACACACACACACACACACACACACACACACACACACACACATACACACACACACACAACATGTACATTCTTAGAAAAATGTTTTTTTGTAAAGAATACAGAACTGTGCTTTAATTCTTTATGTGTGTTATTCAAATAATGTGACAGTTTCCTCTACAAGCAGGTCTCACATTCACACTATAAAAATGAATCATCTTACTTTAAAAAAGCCAGTTAATATTTTTGTCAAAAGTGAATAGCTATGTCAAATAATTAGTGCAAAATTGTACTCTGATAATCTTTGCTAAAAAGCCAAAGTGCAGGTGAAGCAGAGATAGTGATTGAACAGTTGTGAATGAAAGATGCACTCTGACTGTGGTGGGGCTGAACATATGGAAAATAAGGATGGCTGATACCACTTCTTTCCTTTTTTTCAATTGGATACCAAGTAATAGCACGATTAGTATAAAAGAGTATAAAAAAGGGTTCGATTTATTTCTACAACAAAAATATGGATATCACATCAATAAGTTTATCCCTAATGAGCAAGCCAGAGGCAATGATGGCAAGGGAAAACTCCCCGAGACGAGATGAGAAAGAAACCTTGAGAGGAACCAAGTCTGGAGGGAACCTATCCTCATCCAGGTCAGTGGTTTTCAAAGTGGGGGCCACCAGGGGGCGCCAGGGGGGCCTCAACAATTTGGTGTGAAAAATAAATTCTCATTCTCCGACAACCACACACACACAATCAATTCCTAATGTAATGCAATGTAAAGATGTAAGATGTAATTATTAATAAAAAAAAAAAGGTGATATATTCAAAAGTCTGTATTTTTAATGTGTTTTAAAGACATCTTGCAAAAGGGGGCCTCGGTCAAATGTTAATGCCATTTGGGGGGCCTTGCCCTGGAAAAGTTTGGGAACCACTGATCTAGGTGACACCGGATCGTGCCATTATAAATAAACAAATCCCTTCTATAACTGTGTACTACATGGACAAAACGTGCATCTTGTGTAACCAGGAAATTCATTAAGTCTATTTTATTGAAGTTATCAACTGTTCACTGATGGAGACTTGAGGTCAAAACTGTAATTGCAGTCCTTAAGCTGTCATATATTATATGTGAAATATTATATGTGAAATAAAGAATTCTATATGATGTTGGGGTTCTGTATAGGTTTGCTTTTGTCATGCAGACCTAGAGCAGCCAAACCCATACATGGTATAAATGCAAGCAAAACGAAAAGTACATTTAACATGAGTTCAGTTTAATATTTAACTTTAGGATGGCACGTTACAATGATACATTTTATCTCAATTTACTTCACCGCACTCTGGGCACTTCAGAATGATTCAATTCTTATATTAAGTACAAGTATAGAATTTAATATTTATGTTATTGCAGTATAAATGTGCCAGTGGGTCAGTAAATCAAAACACAGATGAGCCATCACTCAGAAACATCAGCTAGGACAATGTAGCTGCTATGTGAATTTAATAAATGTTAATATACTGTAGTTCCTTATAAATTGGTCAAAGAATTCTGAGCGAGGATCGTGAATTATAAGCAAAAATGTGGACTTCTTATTTCATCCTGAATCATGGAACCATACTTGCAATGAAATCTCCTCTCACCTCACTACCTACATAACACCACACACAGAGAAAGAGAGAGCAGGAAAGAGAGCACGGAAAAAGGGTTTGCTGGGTTTATTTTTAACAACACAACCTGAATGGGGGAAGAAAACGCGAGAGCCTGAGATGGGAGAATGACAGAGTGAGCAAAAAAAAAGAGCTTTAAGTGTCTGTGTGTGTGTGTGTGTGTGTGTGGG
>JAFFST010048162.1:99410-109699 GCA_022414735.1 Noturus placidus | reverse complement strand
GATCCAGAGAAACAACTATTGAAATAACAGTCAGCTCACTCACTCACTCACTCACACCCACCCACCCACACACACACACACACACACACAGAGAGAGAGAGACTTTCTTACTGAGTGCTGAATAACATACGGCCTAACATATGGCTGTCATTTACCACTGCCAAAGTTTCCATTGCAGTTGCAATTTAAATAATGGCATAAACACTTGTAATTAAGTGGCATTGTGCCACTTAATTACAAACAACTTTACACCAGTTCATTGCATTTATCCAATCAGCCAAACATGTGGCGACACCACAGTGTATAAAATCATGCAAATACAGGTCGAGAGCTTCATGTTCACATCATCTATCAGAATGGGGAAAATAATGTTCCACAGCCATCCATGGCCAGGAGTGACACTAACATTAGCACTACCATGCTAGTGACACAGGATAGTGCTTTCCTCCAAGTGAGTTACACTGCCAAGTGACACAGCAGCAGCTTGAAAAGATGCCGTGCCTGACTTTATGGGTCTCAGAGGGTGGGAAGATCATACTGGCATTGAATATATGGGGGAAACAAGAAAGAGTTGATTTCCTGGGATTTTCACACACGATAACTTAGTAACTCGATTAACCACTTGTTACAACTTCAATCCCAAAATACAATTCAATTCAATTGTACTTTGAATAGTGCGTTTAACAATGGACATTGACACACACAGCAGCTCTATAGAAATATATAAATTCCAGATATAAATTTTACATTTATAAATGTATCCCTAAACATCAAGACAGAGGCATTTCCAATCGTGGCACCCAACATGTGACATTTCAGAAAACAAATTCTGGCTTGCTATGATTGTCTTTTCCAGTTTTGGAAATGTTAGAGTGACATGTCAGAGTGACATGTATTGTACACAGCAAATTGAGCAGAGTTAAATTCTTGGTGTTGATGAACAGAGTCAATCTATCTTTACTTGGAGTAGATCTAACTCTGTATGTTGTGTAATCTGTTAGATTTCACACTGTACCATGAAAGAGTTGGTGTCACAATGGAGTGTTATAACTGTTTTCTTGAAATCAACTCTGATAGTGTCACCTATGGTGGACCACACCATTAGGAGAGGACCGCACCATTCTTTCTGGTGGAAGTTGGGTTAATAACTCTAGTGGAATGCACAGCAGGTGGAAGTAAGGATATTTTGTGGAAGAAGACTTTTCGCATTATGTGTCGATAAGTAACAGTTTATTAGATGACCCAGTGCGTGCTATTGTTATATACAGATGAAAATACGTATTTATACTTTGGTATGATGTTTATAGTCACTGCAAGGAAGAGCAACAGTAAAGCTAGAGCCGACAAACTAGCTGCTAATTAAGTGTCTGGCAAGCTAAGGTTAGCTAGCGTTTGTTTCTTCTACTTTCATATGGTTTCTGATTACTGGTCTATAAGTGAACTAAATGGAAATCTCGTTGAGTTCGCAAAGTTTGGCAATGTCAATTATGTGACGTTACATCAGTTATGCTAACAGTCCTTTGAATAAGAGAACAGCTAAAATTAGCTAGCTAATTAGCTAAAGTTAGACAAGAACCTGCCCCAGTTTCACTACATCAAGGTGTGAAAACAATCATGAATTCTGTTAAAACACTGACACTAAGTGAAACAATATAGTGTGACAGAATAATGCAAACTATGACAAAAAACATATATGAAATTCTAGTTTTATGCAGGAATGCTCCTTTAACCTTTAACTGCGCAGTTTTATCCTGCATGGATTGTAAGTTGTTTTGGATAAAAGCATCAGCGTCACAAAGCAGTAAAGGACGCAAGTGCAGGTACGCAGTGGTTTTAATAATCTTGGCAAACAGGACAAAGACATGATCCAAAAGCGTGGTCAGTAAGCAGGCAATGGTCAGGCAATGTACAAACAGCATAAACAAGGGCTGGCAAGGTCAAATACGTAAACAACAAAACAAGGTCAAAACCAGACAACCAAACAATGGTTCAAACGGTTTGTATAGAATGGATGGAAGGGACACAGCACAAATACTTCACAATGAGTATGAATACTGAGAGTCCTTATATAGTGTGAGTGTGGCCATACAGGTGATTGAATCCAGGTGTGTGTAATCAGTAATCAGGAGCATGTGACGTGATTACAGCAACCATATTTGTAGGCCATGCTGAATTCTGGGATGTATACTTAGACACCAGCCAAATGAGCAAACGTAGTGGATTATATTTTATTTTAAATTTACAGTATATTTCTGGACATACTTACTGTAATATACTGTGAAAAGTACAGCACTTAAAAAGTACAGTACCTCTGCTGACACTAAACTACTGTTTTACAGTGCTTGTTTGGTGAGGGAAAAATGACTGCCTTTAAATTCTGTACTTTTTCATATTTTCCAGACTTGCAGAATTACACAGCTTAAGCGTTTTTATGTGATTATGCATATCATTAAAGCACTTTGATCATCAAATGAGTGTCAAACATACTCTTACTTAGCAAGTTAGTAATTATTGACACCTACCGTAGCACTAGAGTGATATAAGAGGTAATACTTACTCTAAATACAGTACCGTATTTTCCGCACTATAAGGCGCACCTAAAAAACTCAAATTATCTCAAAAGCCGACAGTGCGCCTTATAATCCGGTGCGCCTTATATATGGACCAATATTGAGCCACAACAGGTCTCGCAACTACGGTAAGCAGCCGCCGACTTCATTTCCTTCCACGCGCGGTGCATGCTGGATATACAGTGATCCCTCGTTTTTCACGGGGGTTACGTTCCAAAAAGGACCCGCGATAGGTGAAATCCGCGAAGTAGAAACCTTTATTTTTTTTACAATTATTATACAATGAAATACTCCGTAATACATTGAAAGCAAAGAACAAAACCTTTTTACAGGCCCAAGCATTTGTTTAACAAATAAAAGTACTGTATAATTTTTTTTTTTTTTTTACAAATAACTACTGCACTGTAAAATAATAATTTTAATCATCAATACGAACTGAAGGCTTCAAATTGCGGAGATCAATCCGGCCAGAGCACATCATCAACATGGACGAAGTTCCACTCACCTTTGATATTCCCGTGAACCACACTGTGGATAAAAAGGGAGCCCGTACGGTAAATGTTCGAACCACAGGGAAGGAGAAGTCATCCTTCACTGTAGTTCTCGCTTGCCAGGCTAATGGCCAGAAACTTCCCCCCATGGTTATTTTCAAGAGGAAGACTTTGCCAAAAGAAAACTTTCCAGCCGCGTCGTCATCAAAGCTAACTTGAAGGGATGGATGGATGAAGAAAAAATGAGTGAGTGGTTGAGAGAAATTTATGTGAAGAGGCCGGGTGGCTTTTTTCACACAGACCCGTCCCTGTTGATCTACGACTCCATGCGCGCCCATATCACAGATGGTGTCAAAAAACAAGTGAAGAACACTAATTCAACACTCGCCGTCATTCCGGGTGGATTGACAAAAGAACTCCAGCCGCTAGATGTTGGTGTCAACAGGGCATTCAAAGCTAGACTGCAAACTGCGTGGGAACAGTGGATGACAGAAGGCGAACACACGTTCACCAAGACAGGTAGACAGCGCCGGACGACATATGCCAGCATCTGCCAGTGGATCGTAAATGCATGGGCTGATATATCAGTCTCAACTGTGGTCCGAGCTTTCAGGAAGGCAGGAACTGTCACTGAACTGCTAGACAGCAGCAGCGACACTGACTCGATCAATGGCGACTTCGAAGAGACAGAGCCGGGCATGTTGGATCCCGTATTTGCCCAACTGTTTAATTCGGACACCGAAGAAGAATTCCAGGGATTCGTGGATGAGGAATAACTTAGTAAAGTGAGCTTTACGTGTTTATTTTGTGTGTTGTGTGATTTTAACGTTTGAGCAACGTTGAGTTATTGATATATTGTTATCGCTTTGCACTATTTCGAATGTTACTATATTGTGATTATTATTATTATTGAATCGAGGAAAAGTTCCCCCCGTCCCCCACTATGTGGGGTATATTAACATTGCACTACATGTTTTACCTTAAACTACGCTGGGTTGTAATCTATTAATAAAGTTGAACTGACCTATCTGACTGTTTTGTTGACATTCCCTTTAGCGCAGCTGCATCTAATTGATGCATAACGTAACCCCCAGCCTCTACTGTAGCGTCTATTGTATGCTCCTTATATATGGACAAAGTTTTAAAATAGGTCATTCAATGAAGGTGTGCCTTATAATCCGGTGCGCCTTATATTGCGGAAAATACGGTAATACAATTTAAGAACTACAAAGGTCATCTCATTTTCCAAAATCTCCTGTTACAGTGTAAGCCATAAAAAGGTCTATATTCTTTTTGCTTACAAACAAGACCATCTCAGGACAATTCAGTGGAAATCATTCGGTGCGATTATTCTGCAATTACCCCCTGTTAAAGATGGTTATGCTTCGTTGGCTTTCAAAGCTGGACGCTTTTTGATATCTCTTGCATTTAGAAAGGCAAAAGGCTTGAGTTATCTGCATTAACAAACATAATAAATGAATTACAATTGAGGAAAATGAAGGAATACCAGAAAAACATTCACATCCAAATGAACCGTCTGCTAAAAAGATGTTTCAAGAATAAAGAATGTCATGAGCAGTGTGTGTGTTTAGCAGAGGGTACACTCACGTGATGGTGTCAATCATGTCGAGTCCCATTTCCACACAGCAGTGTGCATGGTCAGCTTTGGGCTGGGTCAGACCAGACACACAATAATAACAGTCCCCCAGGATCTTTATCCTTCTGCAGTGATTCTCCTTTTAGTCACACACACACACACACACACACACACACACACACACACACAAACACAGGAGGAGACAAAATTCAAAAGTGTGATGAGTCATCATCATTTTATTCTGTTAATTCAGCATTTATTTTAAAACACTAAACTACAGACACATATTCCTCACAGTCTAAACTATGTACATATCTTTCCTGTTATTCGTAGTCACTGAATAATATGCTTATATGTACATTTGTACATTAACAATGCACTTTAATCTGCCTGAAATGGATCTTTATTGTTGTAATAAATGAGAGCACCTTTGTGTGTGTGTGTGTGTGTGTGTGTGTGTGTTGCTCTGTAAATATTCCAAACAGGGGTATTGCTATAATTCCTATGATAAACTATTGAAGTAGATTTCCTCCCACTCAGGCTTAGGAAAGCAAGACCAAGGGAAAGAGAGAAGGAAAGCACAGATTCAGTCCTACTACACTGTAGATCCTAACACAGATACTTTACCTTTCATTTCATTCAACTCAGTAAGAAACCTAAACCCTGGCATTTCGAAAATTTGTTAATTTCATTAAATGTTTTTAATTCATTATTTTATTCTGCTATCCTACGACAGCTACCAACTGGGCAGGGAGAAGAGTAGCATGTGAATGAGGACCTTTGGCCACAGATAACCATTGCCTCGTTGGGATTCGAACTCACGATCTCCAGATAATAAAGACACTTTTCTGTTACACCACTTGGGAGCCCACACGTTAATATCTGAAACCGAAATTGACACTGGCACGTCTTGAAAAGGAACATCTGACAAATGAACAACATGGTATTAATTTTAATGTGGACAGCCTGTCATTAAATCAAGAGTCTCATAATAATTTACAGACAGGGTATGGTTCTCTGCTAGTGTTTGGAATGATGTTTACCTTCGACGGATATGTTCTAACAGCAGCTAACTTCCTGCATCGAGCAATGTTTATTTGAACTGGATTATACACATGGATAATAGTATCATTTCACTTTGTGGATTTTTTTTTATTTTTTCGGCCTGTCAAGGAGAAATAGGGGAAAGGAGAAAATCTTTTTAAATGAAGTTGGATGCTTGTGTGTGTGTGTGTGTGTGTGTGCGTGCGTGCGTGTGCGTGTTCTACCACACCATCTGTGGTAGAAATATTTTCCAGCTGCTGCTAGGGTATCAGACTAAACAAAAAGCTGTTGTTTATGACAATATTAATGTGTGAAACACTTTTTTACACTCTTCATAAACATATCCCAAGAATGAACGAAAGAGGGGTAGCAGAAAGATAAGAGCGGCAGAGTAACACATAAAATAAGAGATGACAAGAATGAACAGATGCTAAATTGAGGTGTTTAATACAAGGATATCAATCGCCAGAAAAAAAAAATATTGTTTTCCAAAGTGTAGTGTTTTGCTGAACAGTTTGACCAAATCAGATCATTTCAAACAAGTGATATCATCAAGAAGATTAATAAGAGCAGTGTTTGGGACCATTTATAGTACTATTGACATTTGGACAAAACATTTACAGTATATAGCCAAATGTATGTGGACACCTGGCCATGAAACCAATATTTGGTTCTTCCCCAAATTGTTGCCTCAAAGACCCACATATTTACAAAAGCACATAATTGTATAGGATGTCTGTATGCTGTAGCATCACAAATTCCCTTCACTGGTACTACGGGGCCCAAACCTGGTCCAAAATGACAATATCCCTGTGCATAAAGCAAGCTCCATGAAGACATAGTTTACATAGAACTCAAGGGTCCTGTACACAGCCCTGACCTTAATCTCATTGAACACCTTTAGGATAAACTGAATGATCACAGATCCCCACAGCCACTCTCCAAAATCTAAAGAAAGCCTTCCCAGAAGAGTGAACGTTATTATAACAGAAAAGGGGGACTAAATCTGGAATGGGATGTTCACAAAGCAAATATGAATGTCATGGCCAGTTGTCCACAAACTGTTAGTAATATAATATATATTAACATTCAAAGCCTCAAACCAGGATAAAGGTGCAACTATTGAATTAAAAAGAAAACATGATTCCTCTATTGGTGACCTGTGGCCAGCTTAAATGTATTATTACATCCTACTATGAGAACCACAGCCATTGCTTCAGCACCATGGACAGTGCATGTA
This sequence comes from Noturus placidus, assembly GCA_022414735.1. Classification (NCBI taxonomy): domain Eukaryota; kingdom Metazoa; phylum Chordata; class Actinopteri; order Siluriformes; family Ictaluridae; genus Noturus; species Noturus placidus. The sequence goes on along the minus strand of JAFFST010048162.1, from coordinate 102,757 downwards.
TTGCACAGGGGTGCACACACTTTTTTGACTTGTGTCCATAAAGTTGATTCTTTTCACTAAATATTTTAGACTTATCGGGATCATGAAAAAGCCTAACTTCACCACTTCTCTGCAAACACAATCAGTCTTGAAAGTCACGTATAACACAGGTATTTTCAAAATACCTTGTAAATACTTTACATATACATTTATATTTACATTGCTTCAGGATACCTCAGAGAAAACATCTTTGAATGAAGTTTTTGTTATGCTGATATACAGATATCATTGCCATAATCTGTGCAACTGTATTCAAATACTATAAACGCACATGTGTCTATAGATAAGAGGACATCCATCATTATTTTACACACACTAACTCATGAGGACTTACTGTGGCGAGCTCGTCAAACTTCCCGAAGAGTTCGTTCAACAACTTGACCAGCTCCTGAGCTGTGCATTGAGAGGCCAAACTGGTGAATCCAACAATGTCTGCAAACAGGATACTAAAGGGAAGGAAAAGAACGAGTGATGGTTTTTCTAACTATAGTAATATATATGGGTGACAAATTAGCAGACAGAAATAGGGTCAGTGAGCACAGTTGCCCATGATATTGCAACGTCAAGAAAAGCAAGCAAATCAACAGAACTAATAGCAACATTTTTTAAATTGTCAGTCACTCAACAAAAAAAAGGTCAGTAGTTTTTCAACACAATTTTCAATGTATGGAACTATGAATAAGAACCTTAGGAAGATTAACATTTGTTGAACAGCTGATATAAATGATGGTGCTCTGCTCCACCTTTAGTTATTGATGAGACACTGCCTTATAACATGTAAGGCTGGAGTTATAAAGTACTTTAATTAGTACTTAAACAGATGGATTAGTTTATTGGTCTAGACATTCCGTTAAAGTAGTAGAAGCAGTGCAAAAAAAGGAAATGGATAGATTTTGGTTTCACAAGTATATATCTATCCATTTCCCATACCGTTTACCCCATACAGGGTCGTGGCGAACCTAGAGCCTATCCCAGGTCACTCACGGCACAGGGTTGCCCTGAATGAGATGCCAACCCATTGCAGGGCAAAATTACACACACATTCACACACAATTTGGAAATGCCAATCAGCCTATAATGCATGTCTTTGGAATGGTGGAGGAATCTGGAGGAAGCCCTTGAAGCAAAGGAGAACATGCAAATTCTGTGCACCCAGGGCAGAGATGGGATTTGAACCACCAACCCCGGGGATATGAGGCAAATGTGCTAACCATTAAAAGAATTGTTTGTCAACAGTAAAAAAATGTATATATATATATATATATATATATATATATATATATTTTTTTTTTTTACTATACATAACATACAGAAATATGGTAAAACTATCATCATACAGCATTATGATTATTTTTGATATCTAACTACATTTAACATCAGAAAGTAGACCATGACTATTCTACTTCTAATTAGATTGGTCATGAGCTACCTTAACTTTTAGTAGAAAATGTTCTTTACTTTTCCTTAAATATGACTACTGAATATAACACAGCTTAAATGTCTTGATTATACATACAGAAATAGACCAAGAATGGCAAATTCAGTTCAGAGCCCTATGAAAATAGGTCAGGCCATCACTGCTTATGCAAAACCTGGGATCAACTCAGAAACCCTCCAGCTTTTCGGCGCTGGGCTTTCTAATGTATTCTAAAATAATATATCACTGATGCTCACACACTGTTCTTTGAAGGCAATATCTATATATAGGTGATCTTACAAATGACTGGCAGCATAAGATGTGTCTCTATGATACATGTGTATGTGATTCCATTGCTATGACTCTCCCAGCTCTACCCCTCTTTCTCTCTCTCTGTCTCTCTCTGATAGTGTGTTGGCAGTGAGAGCTAATTGAGCAGCTCTTGAGTTGATAGGGATAGCTTTGGGAGCTGTGCAGACTTTGGCTGTGAGCCACACTCGGGAGGTTGCATCAGTGAGTGGAGAACAGTTGACTCCTGATGAATCACTGAGCGTTCTCATTCCCCATGATGGTGTAACAGAAGTGACACCTACAGTCAATGAACTGTCAATTATTCCCCATTGACTCTTTTACCCATCCTCTCTCTCTCTCTCTCTCTCTCTCTCTCTCTCTCTCGCTCTCTCTGTACCTCACATTGTCATGACGTTGGATGTAGATCTTATGGAAGATTCTTTCGGGTGGTTTGAGGAAGTCCTCCTTCATCTCCATGGCAACGTTTCTGGGTAGCAGACTCATTAAGAGGCGTTCCTGTAAGAAGAAGAATAAACACTGATTTACATAAATAGGCCCCTCCCATTAAACTGCCCTCCCCAATCAGTTAGGTTATAAGGGATATATTCTCAGAAGGGAATCTAGAGGGATTCTTTGGCTAGGTAATTATTCTACTTTTCATAGGGTTCTGCAAACTATAGAACCTTGATCACCAGATGAACAAACCATCAATTTACTCTAGTTATAACATTAAAGTGTTAAAACACTTCTTTAGTTTGTCCCTCTTAAAGGTTCTATGCATAATACTTTAACAGAGGGTTTCTCTTTCAGAATAGTTTGCATGTAGGGAGGCACACCAATATGTGGTTCTTCCCTAATCTGTTGCTACAAAGTTGAAAGCACACACTTGTCTAGAATGTCTTTGCATGCTGCACCTTTAAGATTTCACTGGAACTAAGAGGCCCAAACCTGTTCTAGCATGACAATACCCCTGTGCACAAAGCAAGGCCCACAAAGACATGCTTTGTTAAAGTTAGAGTCGAAGAGTGAAGTCTCTGTGTCCTGCACAGAGATCTGACCACAACACCATTGGAATGAACAAGAATGACGACTGAGTGCCAGGACTCCTCACCCTACACCATGACCTCGCTAATGCTCTTGTGGCTGAATGGGCAGAAATGCCCACATCTACATTCCCAAATTTAGTGAAGCCGCAACATGAAGGCCAACTTTGTTGTTCAAGAAGCACATAGGAGTTGAAAATTAAAAGTGTAATCTTACAGAATTTTCTATTCCACCACACCATTCCTCTTATTCCCAAGTTTTAAAATTTGATCTAAATGGTGCTGGAATGATCTGGGGTGCACGTGTTTTAGGTTGACATGGGTTGGCTCATTACTTTTCTGATTATTGCTAAGTGGGTGATATCAGTGGGAGATCACAGCTCGGCACAGCTTGGCACTTGGTTGGCATGGCAGAGGTAAGTTTCCCTGGAAACACTTACAGTTCATTGTCAGCCATGCGTTGCTAAAAGCAGGTGATAAATGTCTTTTTGATTAAGCATGCTGTTAACAGTGAGTCAGGACACCTGCTCAAAGAGAGCTAGTGGAAACTTGACTGA
>JAFFST010048162.1:94410-96910 GCA_022414735.1 Noturus placidus | reverse complement strand
GTGTGTGTGTGTGCGCGTGTGTGTATGTGTGTGCGTGCGTGTGTGTGTGTGCGCGTGTGTGTATGTGTGTGCGTGTGTGTGTGCGTGTATGTGTGTGTGCGTGTGTGTGCTTATGTGTGTGTGCATGTGTGTGTGCTTATGTGCGTGTTTGTGTGTTTGCAGATGAAAGTTGACCTTTAACGCAGTCAGGGAGGAATGAAAGCAATCTGGCAAGGTAATTACCTGTCAAATTTGCGAATTTTTAACTTGAGAGAGAAAATGAGATACATGATTATTTGATTTCAAGCATGTGTGTGTGTGTGTGTGTCGTTGTGTTAAAATTTTTTTGGGAACTAAATGTCCCCACAGATACTGGAATATCTGACAATCCTGACCATTTTAGCTGGTCTACATTATGAACACAGATGTTATTTAAAATAAAAATAAATAAATAAATTCGAGCCTTTCAGTTACTAAGATTAAGGTTACAGTTACATTTAGGTGTAGCATAGCATTACAGGTGCATCTCAAAAAAATGTAATATTGGGTAAAAGTACATTTTTTCCGTAATTTAATTCAAATAGTGGTACCTTTATATATTCTAAATTCATTACAGATAAAGTGAAATATTTCAAGCCTTTGGTTTAATCTTGATGATTATGGCTTACAGCTCATGGAAATCAAAAATCCAGTACCTCAAAATATTACAAGAATGAATTTATAATACAGAAACGTCGACTTTCTGAAAAGTATGTTAATTATGCACTCAGTACTTGGTTTTCAGGAATTACTACATCAATGCGGCGTGGCATGGAGGAAATCAGCCTGTGGCATTGCTGAGGTGTTCTGAAAGCCCAGGTTGCTTTGATAGCGGCCTTCAGCTCGTCTGAATTGTTGGTTCTGGGGTCTCTCATATATTCTCTATGGGTTTCAGGTCAGGCGAGTCGGCTGGACAATCAAGCACAGTAATACCACGGTCAGCAAACCAGTTACTAGTAGATTTGGCACTGTGGGCAGGTGCAGAGTCGTGCTGGAAAAGGAAATCAGCATCTCCATAAAGCTTGTCATAAAGCTTGTCAGCAGATGGAAGCATAAAGTGCTCTAAAATCTCCTGGTAGACGCTGCATTGACTCTCGACTTGAGAAAACACTGTGGACCAACACCAGCAGATGTCCTGGCACCCCAAATCATCACTGACTGTGGAAACTGCACACTGCACTTCAAGCAGCTGGGATTATGTTCCTCTCCATTCCTCCTCCAGACTCTGGGACCTTGATTTCCAAATGAAATGTTTCCATCTTCCCCATGATTGTGGTTGTATGTACTGATTGTGGTTGTATGTACTGAGAGATTAAAGGCTCAGGAAACCTTTGCAGGTGTTTTGAGTTAATTAGCTGATTAGAGCTCTTCTCAGATCAACATTTCTCTATTATAAATTCTTTATTCATTTATTTTGAGATACTGGATTTTTAATTTCCAAGAGCTGTAAGCCGTAATCATCACGATTAAAATAAAAAAAAGCTTGAAATATTTGACTTTGTGTGTAATGAATCTAGGATAAAATGAAAGTTCCACTTTTTGAGTTATTTTTTTTAAGATACACCTGTAATTAACTGCATCAGTAATTATGTCAGTGAACGGTCCTCACAAAAAAAGTAAAACAACCTAAACATAAACTGCTATTCGTTCACAGGAGCGACACCACGTTGGTATCGCTGTGTGTGGTGTGATTGAGACCTGTTTTTCATTTTCGTCTTCCAGCTGCAGGCGTTCCTGGATGCAGCTCCTAGCTTGCAGAAAGGCCTTCCTCTGGGCACGCTCAGTAAGGACTCGAACAAATACACCCGACAGGTTCACACCAATCAGCAGCACTGCATTTGCCACCAGCTACAAACACAGAAAGTATAATGGTAAATGGGAACCACTTTGAGTGTGTGTGTGTGTGTGTGTGTGTGTGTGTGTGTGTGTGTGTGTGTGTGTGTGTGTGTGTCTGAGTATATACACAGTGTGTATATTTTACATTTACTCAGCATTCAGCATTGGCATACTGGCATACATGTTCCAGAAAAAGAGTTTGGTGTCACAAAATGGGATTGTGGAGAGGGTGAAAGAAGAGGGAGTGAGAGAAAGAAAAAGGAAATTAAATATAAAAAGGAGGCTAAGAATTACAGGAAGACAGAACACGAGACAGAAAACAGCAGGATGTGCATATTTCCGAAAAGGTATTATTCATTCATTCAGCTATCTTCAGTAACTGGCCAGGGTGAGGGTGGATCCAGTGCCTATTCCAGGAACACTGGACACAAAGCCAATCCATCACATGTGCATACTCATTGACTAAAGGCATGTTTTGGGGAAGTGGAAGAAATCCAGAAATCCCAGAGGAAACACACATAGGAAGAGCATGTGAATCCATACACATACAGTAACCTGAGCTCATACTATAACACATACCATTACATCAACTCACATACTCAATAGCATCAAAGGCAAGGAGTTTAGCAGACTTTAGTAAAAAAAA